>CALNHX010009648.1:0-47728 GCA_940337035.1 Agriotes lineatus | reverse complement strand
CTCATATGTCCCTAACGTCCCAAACGTCCCAGACGTCCCTGATGTCCCATACGTGACAAACGTCATTGATGTTCTATATGTCCCTAACGTTTCAGCCGTCTCAGATGTCCTAGATGTCCAAGACGTCCTAGGTGCCCCATATGTCCCTAACGTCCCAGACGTCCCAGATGTCACAGATGTTCCATACGTCTCAGACGTCCTAGATTTCTCATATGACCCTAACGTCCCAGACGTGCCCGACGTCCTAGGTGTCCCATATGTCTCTAACGTCCCAGACGTCTCAGATGTCCCATATGTCCCTAACGTCCCAGACGTCCCAGACGTCCTAGCTGTCCCATATGTCCCTAACGTCCCAGATGTCCCAGTCGTCCAAGATGTCCCATATGTCCCTAACGTCGCAGACGTCCTAGATGTCTTATATGTCCCTAACGTGCAAGACGTCCCAGACGTCCTAGCTGTCGCATATGTCCCTAACGTCCCAGACGTCCCAGTCGTCCAAGATGTCCCATATGTCCTTAACGTCGCAGACGTCCTAGATGTCTTATATGTCCCTAACGTCCCAGACATCCCAGATGTCCCATATGTCCCTAACGTCCCAGACGTCCCAGTCGTCCAAGATGTCCCATATGTCCCTAACGTCGCAGACGTCCTAGATGTCTTATATGTCCCTAACGTCCCAGACATCCCAGAAGTCCCATATGTCCCTAACGTCCCAGACGTCCCAGTCGTCCAAGATGTCCCATATGTCCCTAACGTCGCAGACGTCCTAGATGTCTTATATGTCCCTAACGTGCAAGACGTCCCAGACGTCAGAAATGCCCCATATGTCCCTAACGTCCCAGACATCCTAGATGTCCCAGATGTTCCATACGTCCCAGACGTCCTAGATTTCTCATATGTCCCTAACGTCCCAGACGTGCCAGACGTCCTAGATGTCCCATATGTCTCTAACGTCCCAGACGTCACAGATGTCCCGTATGTCCCTAACGTCCCAGACGTCCCAGTCGTCCAAGATGTCCCATATGTCCCTAACGTCGCAGACGTCCTAGATGTCTTATATGTCCCTAACGTGCAAGACGTCCCAGACGTCCTAGCTGTCCCATATGTCCCTAACGTCCCAGACGTCCCAGTTGTCCAAGATGTCCCATATGTCCCTAACGTCGCAGACGTCCTAGATGTCTTATATGTCCCTAACGTGCAAGACGTCCCAGACGTCAGAAATGCCCCATATGTCCCTAACTTCCCAGACATCCCAGATGTCCCATATGTCCCTTACGTCCCAGACGTCCCAGACGTCCTAGATGTTCCATATGTCCCTAACGTCCCAGACGTCCTAGGTGTCTTATATGTTTCTAACGTCCGAGACGTCCCAAACGTCCAAAATGCTCCATATGTCCCTAACTTCCCAGACAATCTAGATGTCTCACATGTCCCTAACGTCCTAGAAGCTATAGATGCCCCATATGTTCCTAACATCCCAGACGTCCTAGGTGTCCCATATTTCCCTAACGTCCCAAACGTCCTAGATGTCTTATATGTCCCTAACGTTCTAGACGTCCCAGACGTCCCATATGTCAGTAAAGTCCCAGACGTCCTAGATGTCTCATATGTCCCTAGCGTCCCAGACGTTCCAGACGTCCTAGATGTCCTATATGTCCCTAACGTCCCAGACGTCCCAGATGTCCCATATGTCCCTAACGTCCCATACGTCCCAGACGTCCTAGATGTCCCATATGTGCCTAACGTTCTAAACGTCTTAGATGTCCCATATGTCCCTACCGTCCCAGACGTCCCAGATGTCCCATATGTCCCTAATGTCCCAGACGTCCTACGTGTCCTATATGTCCCTAACGTCCCTCACGTCCCAGACGTCCTAGATGTCCCATATGTCCCTAACGTCCCAGACGTCCCAGAAGTCTTAGATGTCCCATATGTCCCTAACATCCCAGACGTCTTAGATGTCGTATACGTCCCTAACATCATAGACGTATCAGATGTTCTATATGTCCCTAACGTTCCAACCGACCTAAATGTTTTATATGTCCCTAACGTCTCAGACGTCCCAGATGTTCCATATGTCCCTAACTTCCCAGACGTCCTAGATGTCTCATATTTCCCTAACGTACCAGACGTCTCAGACGTCTTAGATGTACCGTATGTCCCTAACGTCCCAGACGTCCCAGATGTCCCATAAGTCCCTAACGTCCCAGACGTCCCAGATGTCCCATATGTCCCATGTGTCCCTAACGTCCCAGATGTCCTAGATGTCCCACATGTCCGTAACGTCCCAGACGTCCTAGATGTCCCATATGTCCCTAACGTCCCAGACGTCCTAGATGTTCCATATGTCCCTAACGTCCCAGACGTCCCAAAGGTCCCTGATGTCCCATACGTGACAAACGTTCTAGATGTTTTATATGTCCCTAACGTCCCAAACGTCCCATATGTCTAATATGTCTCATATGTCCCTAACGTCCCAGACGTCCTAGATGTTCCATATGTCCCTAACGTCCCAGACGTCCCAAAGGTCCCTGATGTCCCATACGTGACATACGTTCTAGATGTTTTATATGTCCCTAACGTCCCAAACGTCCCATATGTCTAATATGTCCCATATGTCCCTAACGTCCCAGACGTCCTAGATGTTCCATTTGTCCCTAACGTCCCAGACGTCCTAGATGTCTTATTTGTTTCTAACGTCCGGGACGTCCCAGACGTCCTAAATGCCCCATATGTCCCTAACTTCCCAGACGTACTAGATGTCTCATATGTCCCTAACGTCCCAAACGTCCCAGACGTCCCTGATGTCCCATACGTGACAAACGTCATTGATGTTCTATATGTCCCTAACGTTTCAGCCGTCTCAGATGTCCTAGATGTCCAAGACGTCCTAGGTGCCCCATATGTCCCTAACGTCCCAGACGTCCCAGATGTCACAGATGTTCCATACGTCTCAGACGTCCTAGATTTCTCATATGACCCTAACGTCCCAGACGTGCCCGACGTCCTAGGTGTCCCATATGTCTCTAACGTCCCAGACGTCTCAGATGTCCCATATGTCCCTAACGTCCCAGACGTCCCAGACGTCCTAGCTGTCCCATATGTCCCTAACGTCCCAGATGTCCCAGTCGTCCAAGATGTCCCATATGTCCCTAACGTCGCAGACGTCCTAGATGTCTTATATGTCCCTAACGTGCAAGACGTCCCAGACGTCCTAGCTGTCGCATATGTCCCTAACGTCCCAGACGTCCCAGTCGTCCAAGATGTCCCATATGTCCTTAACGTCGCAGACGTCCTAGATGTCTTATATGTCCCTAACGTCCCAGACATCCCAGATGTCCCATATGTCCCTAACGTCCCAGACGTCCCAGTCGTCCAAGATGTCCCATATGTCCCTAACGTCGCAGACGTCCTAGATGTCTTATATGTCCCTAACGTCCCAGACATCCCAGAAGTCCCATATGTCCCTAACGTCCCAGACGTCCCAGTCGTCCAAGATGTCCCATATGTCCCTAACGTCGCAGACGTCCTAGATGTCTTATATGTCCCTAACGTGCAAGACGTCCCAGACGTCAGAAATGCCCCATATGTCCCTAACGTCCCAGACATCCTAGATGTCCCAGATGTTCCATACGTCCCAGACGTCCTAGATTTCTAATATGTCCCTAACGTCCCAGACGTGCCAGACGTCCTAGATGTCCCATATGTCTCTAACGTCCCAGACGTCACAGATGTCCCGTATGTCCCTAACGTCCCAGACGTCCCAGTCGTCCAAGATGTCCCATATGTCCCTAACGTCGCAGACGTCCTAGATGTCTTATATGTCCCTAACGTGCAAGACGTCCCAGACGTCCTAGCTGTCCCATATGTCCCTAACGTCCCAGACGTCCCAGTTGTCCAAGATGTCCCATATGTCCCTAACGTCGCAGACGTCCTAGATGTCTTATATGTCCCTAACGTGCAAGACGTCCCAGACGTCAGAAATGCCCCATATGTCCCTAACTTCCCAGACATCCCAGATGTCCCATATGTCCCTTACGTCCCAGACGTCCCAGACGTCCTAGATGTTCCATATGTCCCTAACGTCCCAGACGTCCTAGGTGTCTTATATGTTTCTAACGTCCGAGACGTCCCAAACGTCCAAAATGCTCCATATGTCCCTAACTTCCCAGACAATCTAGATGTCTCACTTGTCCCTAACGTCCTAGAAGCTATAGATGCCCCATATGTTCCTAACATCCCAGACGTCCTAGGTGTCCCATATTTCCCTAACGTCCCAAACGTCCTAGATGTCTTATATGTCCCTAACGTTCTAGACGTCCCAGACGTCCCATATGTCAGTAAAGTCCCAGACGTCCTAGATGTCTCATATGTCCCTAGCGTCCCAGACGTTCCAGACGTCCTAGATGTCCTATATGTCCCTAACGTCCCAGACGTCCCAGATGTCCCATATGTCCCTAACGTCCCATACGTCCCAGACGTCCTAGATGTCCCATATGTGCCTAACGTTCCAAACGTCTTAGATGTCCCATATGTCCCTACCGTCCCAGACGTCCCAGATGTCCCATATGTCCCTAATGTCCCAGACGTCCTACGTGTCCTATATGTCCCTAACGTCCCTCACGTCCCAGACGTCCTAGATGTCCCATATGTCCCTAACGTCCCAGACGTCCCAGACGTCTTAGATGTCCCATATGTCCCTAACATCCCAGACGTCTTAGATGTCCTATACGTCCCTAACATCATAGACGTATCAGATGTTCTATATGTCCCTAACGTTCCAACCGACCTAAATGTTTTATATGTCCCTAACGTCTCAGACATCCCAGATGTTCCATATGTCCCTAACTTCCCAGACGTCCTAAATGTCTCATATTTCCCTAACGTACCAGACGTCTCAGACGTCTTAGATGTACCGTATGTCCCTAACGTCCCAGACGTCCCAGATGTCCCATAAGTCCCTAACGTCCCAGACGTCCCAGATGTCCCATATGTCCCATGTGTCCCTAACGTCCCAGATGTCCTAGATGTCCCACATGTCCGTAACGTCCCAGACGTCCTAGATGTCCCATATGTCCCTAACGTCCCAGACGTCCTAGATGTTCCATATGTCCCTAACGTCCCAGACGTCCCAAAGGTCCCTGATGTCCCATACGTGACAAACGTTCTAGATGTTTTATATGTCCCTAACGTCCCAAACGTCCCATATGTCTAATATGTCTCATATGTCCTTAACGTCCCAGACGCCCTAGATGTCCTATATGTCCCTAACGTCCCATACGTCCCAGATGTCCCATATGTCCCAAACGTCCCAGACGTTCCAGACGTCCTATTTGTCCCATATGTCCCTAACGTCCCAGGCGTCTTAGATATCCCATGTGTCCTTAACGTCCCAGACGTCCCAGACGCCCTAGATGTCCCATATAGCCCTAACGTCCCAGACGTCTTAGATGTCCTATATGTCCCTAACGTCTCAGACGTCCCAGATGTTCCATATGTCCCTAACGTCCCAGACATTCCAGGCGTCCTATGTGTCCCGTATGTCCCTAACGTCCCAGGCGTCTTAGATATCCCATATGTCCTTAACGTCTCAGACGTCCCAGACGCCCTAGATGTCCCATATATCCCTAACGTTCCAGACGTCCTATGTGTCCCATATGTCCCTAACGTCCCAGGCGTCTTAGATATCCCATATGTCCTTAACGTCGCAGACGTCCCAGACGTTCTAGATGTCCCATATATCTATAACGTCCCAGACGTCGTAGATGTCTCATATGTCCCTAACGTCCCAAACGTCCCAGACGTCCCTGATGTCCCATACGTGACAAACGTCCTAGATGTTCTATATGTCCCTAACGTTTCAGCCGTTTCAGATGTTCTAGATGTCCAAGACGTCCTAGGTGCCCCATATGTCCCTAACGTCCCAGACGTCCCAGATGTCCCAGATGTTCCATACGTCTCAGACGTCCTAGATTTCTCATATGTTCCTAACGTCCCAGACGTCCCAGACGTCCTAGATGTCCCATATGTCTCTAACGTCCCAGACGTCCCAGATGTCGCATATGTCCCTAACGTCCCAGACGTCCCAGACGTCCTAGATGTCCCATATGTCTCTAACGTCCCAGACATCCCAGATGTGTCATATGTCCCTAACGTCCCAGACGTCTCAGACGTCCACGATGTCTTATATGTCCCTAACGTGCAAGACGTCCCAGACGTCCAAGATGTCTTATATGTCCCTAACGTCCCAGACGTCCCAGACGTCCTAGATGTCCCATATGTCCCTAACGTCCCAGACGTCCTAGATGTCTTGTTTGTTTCTAACGTCCGGGACGTCCCAGACGTCCTAAATGCCCCATATGTCCCTAACTTCCCAGACGATCTAGATGTCTCAAATGTTCCTAACGTTCTAGAAGTCATAGATGCCCCATATGTTCCTAACATCCCAGACGTGCCAGACGTCCTAGGTGTTCCATATGTCCCTAACGTCCCAAACGTCCTAGATGTCCTATATGTCCCTAACGTCCTAGACGTCCCAGACGTCCCATATGTCAGTAACGTCCCAGACGTCGAAGATGTCCTATATGTGCCATGCGTCCTTAACGTCCCAGACGTCCTAGATGTCTCATATGTCCCTAGCGTCCCAGACGTACCAGACGTCCTAGATGTCATATATGTCCCTAACGTTCCAGACGTCCTAGATGTCCCATATGTCCCTAACGTCCCAGACGTCCCAGATGTCCCATATGTCCCTAACGTCCCAGACGTCCTAGACGTCCTAGATGTCCCATATGTGCCTAACGTTCCAAACGTCTCAGATGTCCCATATGTCCCTAACGTCGCAGACGTCCCAGATGTCCCATATGTCTCTAACGTCCCAGACTGCCTACGTGTCCTATATGTCCCTAACGTCCCAGACGTCCCAGATGTCTCATATGTTCCTACCGTCCCAGACGTCCCAGACGTCCTAGATGTCCCATATGTCCCTAACGTCCCAGACGTCCCAGACGTCTTAGATGTCCCATATGTCCCTAACTTCCCAGACGTATTAGATGTCCTATACGTCCCTAACGTCCCATACGTCCCAGATGTCCCATATGTCCCTAACGTTCCAACCGACCTAGATGTTTTACATGTCCCTAACGTCTCAGACGTCCCAGATGCCTAATATGTCCCTAACTTCCCAGAAGTCCTAGATGTCTCATATTTCCCTAACGTACCAGACGTCCCAGACGTCCTAGATGTTCCATATGTCCCTAACGTCCCAGGCGTCATAGATATCCCATATGTCCTTAACGTCCCAGACGTCCCAGACGCCCTAGATGTCCCATATATCCCTAACGTCCCAGACGTCCTAGATGTCCTATATTGCAATGGTCTTTAGCCCTCATTATAGCTCTGATTGCAGTACAAGCAAATAACAAATTAAATCACTAAAGCACAGAGTTGTAATAATGCAAGCATCTGAGAAAATTCACATAAATTGCCAAATCATAATAACACTGGTATAAATCGCCAATGACATTGATTGTATTTGAATAGGCACAGAAATATGGAAGCTCAAGTTCCTTGTATTGGGTTTAGCAATATAATGTTAATCATAATATAATAGATTTGCACAAACTAGAAGCCGAATCTAAATTAATTAAGAACTGGCACAAAAAGTTCAAGTTAGACACAGCTTAAAAAAGGAAGCGTAGAAAGTAAAGTCATTAGAGTATGGATAGCAAATGAACATTTTAGAATAAAAGGTAAGAACAAGAATGACCAGAAAAATAAAGGCAAAGAACATAGAAATGCCAGTCTTGTCATTTATGACATGAAAATACAAGACTTGGGAATTTGAAGAGATTGCAGTGACAAGAAATTAGATGGAATTCAAATTGCAAGAAATCAGACAATATTGGTGGATTAAAAAACTAGTCAATGTAGTGATAAACAATGGGCATTTAAGTGTTTTAAAAATCAAGTGAGTGGCGCATTAAAAACAATGATAAATGGACAATTCGAAAGACAATAATTTTAATATGTAAGAAATTGTAAATAATTGATCAAATTTGTTAATTTAGTTTTATAAGACATGTAATTGGATTTAGTTGAACTTTCTGCAGTTACATTTATAGATGGTGTTTTGTCAATAACGACAACAGATAGCGTTTGTTTTCAATAAATGGTTGAAAAGTGCCTGTTTTTGCTCTATCTTAAATTAAAAAAATTTTATAGAAGGCATAAAGTGATAAAAAAATATATAGTACCATAGTGTTCAGCGAATTGCAGTATATCAGCATCATTGGAGGCAGTAATTTCCACGCACTTGAGATTTTTGCGTTCCGAGGCATCATCGGCAGAGAACGGCTACGACGCCAGCTTTCGCAGAATCAATTTCCAGCTTTGTGGGAAAACATAGGGTGTCAGGATTCTTCCGGCAGCTCCACACATCAGGCCAGAACACAACACAGCATTCCAAGCAGCCCGGGGAGTACAGATTCCAGCCAGATCACCACAAAAAGGGGGTTCCGAGAAGAATACGAATGTGAGGTTAGTGTATTGTAAAATTTTGATCCGCGCGATCGGCGTGAAAATTTGAGCATACCTTAATTACGACCTGGAGAACACGAATATCATAAAGGTTCTTGTGGATGGCGAGGTGTTTTCCCAGGATTTTCAATCAAAGCCGTCAAGTGGAGCTTTTCAGAAAACAAAAGCGAGGTTACGCGTCCTTTTAGAACGTACCAATGATAAAATTGCCTGCAAAACAAAAGAATGCTAAGACGCTACTTGAAGGCGCAATTTATTCAAAATCTTACCGTATAAAAATATGTTCATTTGATTGTTGTTAATTCAATTGTACGCTGGCTGATACATAACTCGGACTTGTTGTGAAAGATTTGACGTTTCAGAATAGCAACGGCGCAATTTGCCTACATTTTAGTTCACCTGTCTACTTTTCAGTGGCGTATCATAAAATATTAACTTGTAAATTTAGGAACCCAAGACCTGAGATTTTGAGTTTTTATTTTTCATGTCTCTGTATATAAATGAGCTAGCGAAATTAGTAAATCAGATAAGTGGATTAAATAAAGGGCAAACTACCATAATATGATCCTCAATTTTGGCGTACCCAACAAAGAAGTTAATTAGTCAATTTGATTTTAGCAATTGGTAAAACTAAATTAAATATTGTGTGGTGACCTATTTTATTTACACTTTTATTTAAATTAATTATAAACCTACAAATATTACGAATAGGGTCATTGCATAAATAAATGGTCGCCCAATTCGTGGGGCTTTTTATAAAATTCACTAGGCGCTCAATGCTGTGAAAGAATTAAAGTAACTAAATAAATTGACAGACAGTAGGTAGGTGGAAGTTATTGGGATTTAAATTTTTGAAAAGCTTTATTTGTGTGGGTGTTTTGTCTGTGGGTGTGACCACTCAAATTCTATCTGTATCAACGAATCAACAAAAATCGAACACAAAATGACTCGAAGACAGCAAAAGAAAAGCGAAGGCGAGGAACAGCAAGCCGAAGAGGTTACGGAGGCACAAGAGCTACCGACCGAACAACAAACACAGGGTGACCAGCCCGAAACACAACAGCCGCAAACGTCAAAACAAACACAGGAATTAAGTGGGATTATGGAAGCTATAGTACAAATGAGGAAGGAAGCAGAGGAAAGGGACGAAGCTAGCAGGAAGAAAGCAGAGGAAAGGGACGGAAAATTACAACAAATAATACAAGAGCTCAGACAAGAGGCAGCGGAAAGAGAGAATAGGGCAGAACAACATGCAGAGATTCTGGTCAAAGCGGTGGAAGGAAAATTGGAAAAGAATAAAGAAGAAGTACAAGCAAAAATAGACGGGTTAGAAAAGAAACTCGAGGATTTCAAAGAAACAATGAAGGCGGAAATACAACAAGAAGTCTTGCAGAGGGTTGATGAAAACCTGAAAAGAAAGGACGAAGAAATTGAAGATAAAATGTTAGCATTACAAATAGCAACACAGGAAAGGCTGGTTCAACAGCAAGATGAAACAGATCAGAAGCTAGATAGGTTAAAAACAAGTGCAGAAGAAAAATTCAAGAAAGCAGGAGAGGAAAGGAAGCAAAATGCAACAAAGATCACTATAACAGACAACCGACTCACAAGGGAGTTACAGGGGATTAATGATAGATTAGAACACACACAAGAATATCCAGTTAGTGTGGCACCTCCTAGCTTCAGCACAGAATTTATCCCGAAGTTCGAGGGGAGATACGGGGAGCTCCCGATGATTTTTCTAAGCAAACTAGACGATATCATTAAAACAATAACGACTGAATGCAGACGGCTACAGGTAATCAATATGGCATTAAAGGGAAATGCTGAAGTCTGGCATAGCATCATTAAATCAAAATATGCAACGTATGATGAATTTCGGGCACTCTTCGTGGAACAATACTGGAGTAATTCCCATCAAGCTCAAGTAAGGACGGAACTAACATCGGGCAAGTACATCGATAAAGGAGGGTCTCGCGAAATGTACATAATGCACCGTTTCAACAAGGCACAGCACCTAACTCCTAAGTTGGCAGAAGAGGAAATAGTACAACACCTGTCACGACACCTTGAGGCTGAAATAACCAGAGCGGTGGCAGTCCAAAACGTCAAGACGTTGCGCGGTTTATTGGAAATTGTGCGAAACTATGACATGGCAGTTTACAACGAGAGAGGAGAAACGTGGACAGCAATTCATCAAAATTCAAGTTATAAAAGAAAATTGGATAACACTTCAGAAAATAAATTTCGGCCAAATAACAATTTTAACAATAATAATCAATATAATCAGCAAGACAGAAGAAACGTGGGAAACTTTAATAGACCATATAATCAAAATAGGGGATATTACAATAATAATTGGGGTAATCAGAACAGGAATAATTTCAGTAGGGGGGAAGATAGAAAGAACTACGACCAGCTTATTGCCGAACGTAATAAGAAGAGATGTCAAAAGATGGAGCAGGCACCAAATACGGACAGACAGTACGTCAACACATTATTTACCGAACGAAACACAAATAGAGACAATGCAGAAGATTTGAACCGAATAGAGATAGCCGAGGTGCACGAAGAGCCTTCGGGGGGTAAAAAAAACCCCAATTTTTGTAAATATAGTTAGTAATAGTAGTTTTAAGTATGTTGCGAATTTTGCTATCACATGGGACAGAACGGGGGAATATTTACTAGAGGAGAACGAAGAATATGCAACAAACTCGTGTTTACCATTTATAAAATTACAAATTTTAGACCAAAAATATTATGCGTTGATTGACACTGGTGCAATGGTTTTCTTAGTACAGGAGGAAGTGATAAATACTCATATGAATAATTTAAGAAGCAACATTATAAAAGTTAACAAGATCGATCTTTTGTCCGCAACAAGAAGGAAAATTTCAACAACAAATAGGGTATTGGCAATAAAGATATGCATAAATGGAAAAAAATTTGATGTCCGATTTTATATTGTAGCAGCTTTGAACGTACAGTTTGTAATAGGTGTAGATATCATTCAGAAAGTAGGGATCAAAATAGATGGAATGCGAAAAAGCATTCAGATTAATGACATTATAAAGCATTGTTATATTGAGGATCACGAGCTAAGAAATTGTTGCCCAGCTGAGATAACGGCGGGAGACGATAATATGAATTGTTGCCGAGCTAAGAAAGCCGGAGACGAAGTTATTATTATAAATAATTATGCGATAGGGAAAAGAATACTGGATGATAATCAGATAGGAAGGGATTTTATACAATATAAAGATAGGATCTTGGAAATAATCGAGAAAAATGAAGACATATTAAACCAGAAGACCGGACAAGCGAAGAAATATTGCCACAAATTGTATGTCGACGAATCACAAGGTTTTAAATCCAAATCATATCCTATACCATTTGCACAACGCGAGAAGGTGAGACACGAAATACAACAAATGTTAGACAAGGGGGTAATAGAACGCTCTAAAACAAACTTCGTTAACCCAATGGTGGTAGTAAAAAAAAGCGACGGTAGTCTTAGATTATGTCTCGATGCACGTAAAATTAATCAGATTACGAAACCCCAATATGAAAGTCCGCAGACAATTGACGTTTTATTGAGTCAGATTTGGGACAAGAAAGTTCTATCGAAATTGGACTTGAAAAATTCATTCTGGTTGATACCGCTACATGAGGACTCTAGAAAATACACCGGATTCTGCATAGAGGGGGAAATTTTTCAATTCAAGGTGGTCCCGTTTGGTTTGACGACATCGTGCGCAGCTTTAGTGAGAGCTATGCAACAAATATTAAATAAATTCGACAGTTTTTGCGTGCATTACATAGACGACATTTTAATATTTTCAGAAAATGTGGAACAACATTTGGAGCATTTAGAATTAGTTATAGGTACTTTAAACAAAAACGGTTTGAAATTAAATTTGGCCAAGTGCCAATTCATGAAAACTAATGTAGCGTATTTAGGCTATGAAATTAGCAACAAAGGGGTCACAATAAGTACAGAAAGAATAGAAGAAATAAAGAATTTGCCCCGTCCGAAAAATTTAAAAACGCTAAGAGGCTTACTTGGCCTGTTAAATTATTATAAGAAGTTTATAGCAAATTACTCTGATTTAACTTTGCCTTTGGTTGAATTACTGAGGAAGGAAACCAAATGGGTGTGGACTGAAGAAAGAGAGAAGGCGTTTAACAATTTAAAACAAAAATTCCATGAGGGATTACTACTTAAATATCTAAATTTCAAAGAAAGCTTCATATTAAGGACGGACGCATCGGACATGGCAGTAGCAGCAGAACTTATACAGGTCCAAGAAGGAGTAGAAGTCCCGATTTGTTTTATTTCGCGGATACTCAAAGGGTACGAGACAAGATACACAATTGCTGAAAAAAAGATGTTAGCCATTATCTTTGCAATCAACAAATTAAAATTCTATTTAACCGGAAACAAATTTTATATCGAAACCGACAATGCAGCAATTTCTTTTATGAAGAACAAAACATTCCATAATGATAGATTATACAGGTGGGCGTTGTACTTACAACAGTATGACTTTGAGATCAGGCATAGGCCAGGAAACATGAATGTCGTAGCTGATTTCCTGAGTAGGAAGGATGCAGCGAAGAGTAGAAAGCAAAAACAACTGATTATAGGGATAGAGAAGATTTATCAGCACGGAAGATTTTCAAAAGAAGAGCTGTTAACTAAGCAAGATAATTTGGAACTTCAGCAGATTAGAAATTTGGTACAGGACAGTCCGAAACAAGAATATAAAGGTTTCAAAATTGTGGAAGATTTATTGATAAAGGTATTGAGTGGAAAAGAGCTAATAGTTTTGTGCAGAAACGATGTATTCGACATTGTCAGGGAAATTCATCTAACTTTTGGACATTGTGGAGGAAGGAAGACTTGGCTAATATTTCGCGAATGTTTTTATACAAAAAACGATTTAAAATTCATCAAACATTTTACAAATTGCTGTCAAATATGCCAGTTAGCCAAAGAAAAGAACCATACAAATCAGAACATAATAAAAAGTATTAGAGTCAACGAACCTTTGGAATTAATTGCAATAGATTATTTGGGAAACTTAGTACCGGGACAATTTGGATACAGACACATCTTAATAATGGTTGACGTATTCTCAAAATACATAAAACTTTATCCAGCAAAATGCAGTAACACCGAACACGTTATCAAGTCTATAGAAAAATATCAACAAGAAGTGGGAACTCCGAGGAAAGTGCTAGCCGATAATGCAAGTTATTTCAAGAACGCAAGATTAATCAACAATTTGGAACATAAGGGGATTAAAACTTACTTTTGTAGCTTAAGACACCCGCAATCGAATATCGCAGAGAGGTACATCAAAGAAGTGATAAAATACCTAAAAATCATGACTCATGAGCACCATAATAGATGGGTTCAGTACCTGCCAAAGGTGGAAGACTTCGTGAACAACGTACCAAATATTGCAACGGAGATAAGTCCGGTAACCCTATGCAAAAGCATTATACCTGCGAGACCATGGAGGCCAGAAGAAGATGCAACCGGAATAAACGAACTATTAGAACAAGTAAGAGAACGAGTTAAGAAAACTCAGGACCGTTACGAAGAGAAGATAAATCGCAAAATTAAAAAGCGAATGAAGTTTAAAATTGGGGATCGAGTCATAATAAAAAAGCTCAAGGTAGCGGATCGCAGAGAGAAGATCTGTGTGAAATTTTTAAACGCCTATGAAGAACCTTACAGGGTACATAAAATTCTAAGCAATGAAAATACATACGAACTTATCAATGAAACAGATAATAGAGTAAGGGGTCGTTTTCATATCTCGGCGATACACCCATATTTAGAAAATATAATTTAGAATAGAGTAGTTATGGGACAAATGTACCACACACAATAGTTTAGTTAGAATAGGAGATAGGTTAGGCATTTTAGTAGTTTAAAGTAGGATAGTAAAGTATCAAATATCAAATGAGACTGATTAATGATAACAGTTTAAAAAAAAAAGCAATGAATAATTTTGTGTGAATTAAAATAACAACGCATTACAACCTACCAATGAAATTAAAAAGAAAACATGCGTAGTGATTTTAATTAACAAAAATTAGGGGGAATTTTCATGCAATGGTCTTTAGCCCTCATTTCAGCTCTGATTGCAGTACAAGCAAATAACAAATTAAATCACTAAAGCACAGAGTTGTAATAATGCAAGCATCTGAGAAAATTCACATAAATTGCCAAATCATAATAACACTGGTATAAATCGCCAATGACATTGATTGTATTTGAATAGGCACAGAAATATGGAAGCTCAAGTTCCTTGTATTGGGTTTAGCAATATAATGTTAATCATAATATAATAGATTATAAAGGTGTATTTCCATATGATTACATAACTTCCCTTGATGTATTATCAGAAACTAGATTACCGTCAAAAGATAAATTTCACAGTAAGTTAAAAGATGTCCACATTTCAGATAAAGATTATGCACACGCTGTTGAAGTGTGGAACGAGTTTAATTGCCAAACAATTCAAGATTATACCATGTTATATTTAAAAACAGATATTTTGCTGTTGGCCGATATTTTTGAAAACTTTCGTGCGAGTTGCCATAAAACCTACGGATTAGATCCCGCTCATTATTACACATTACCTGGATATACCTGGGATGCCATGTTGAAATATACACAAATAGAACTAGCACTCATATCCGATATAGATATGCTGTTGTTTATCGAGCGAGGTATACGTGGCGGTATTAGTCAATGTTCGAAGCGATATTCTAAAGCAAACAATAAATATTGTCCAGCAGGATACAACCCCACGCAACCCTCAAGGTACATCATGTATTACGACGTGAATAATTTGTATGGATGGGCAATGATGCAGTACCTACCCTACAATTTTCGGTTTTTATCACTTACAGAAATGAGTTGTTTTGATGTTAATAGTATCGACGATGAGTCAGCAAAAGGGTACATTTTAGAAGTAGATATTGAGTATCCAAAAGATATCACGCTACACAATCTTCACGCAGATATGCCAATGTGTGCCGAACACTCTGTTCCTCCAAACTCAAAACTGCCAAAACTAATGACCATGTTGAATAAAAAAGAACGATATGTGATTCATTATAAGAATCTGAAACAAGCTATAGCTGCAGGCTTAAATGTTACCAAAGTGCATCGCATCTGTTCAAATTAATGAATAATGCTGTTTTCGGTAAAACCATGGAGAATGTTCGTAAACACAAAGTGGTTAAATTAGTAACGCGATGGCATGGAAGATATGGAGCTAATCATTACATATCCCAACCTAATTTCCACAGTCGAACAATATTTAACGAAAATCTTGTAGCCATAGAATTATCAAAGCTTGAAATAATGTTTAAGAAACCGATATATGTGGGTATGTCCATATTAGATATAAGTAAAACCTGTTTATACGATTTTCATTGAATACAGAACGTTTGAATTTTTCTTTGGATTGGATTCATATTGAATCACACCTAAGCGTGCCTAGAAGCCTTCGTAAGTGCTAATATGAGGTTTTCAACCAGTTTTAATGCAATATGTGACGTTGCGAGATGCTTTTGGTGTACTTATTATTTATTTAAGCAGCACTTTTATCGTTTCGGTTGCAGTTAGGCTATTATACACAGCTAGCTATGTTTATAGGTGTTCAGAACCATTAAATTGCTCTCTAACATAAACAAAATAACGAATTATTAGAAAACAAAATGTTTAAATTTTTCTTTTGATTGGATTCATATTGAATCACACCTAAGCGTGCCTAGAAGCCTTCGTAAGTGCTAATATGAGGTTTTCAACCAGTTTTAATGCAATATGTGACGTTGCGAGATGCTTTTGGTGTACTTATTATTTATTTAAGCAGCACTTTTATCGTTTCGGTTGCAGTTAGGCTATTATACACAGCTAGCTATGTTTATAGGTGTTCAGAACCATTAAATTGCTCTCTAACATAAACAAAATAACGAATTATTAGAAAACAAAATGTTTAAATTTTTCTTTTGATTGGATTCATATTGAATCACACCTAAGCGTGCCTAGAAGGTTTCGTAAGTGCTAATATTAGGTTTTCATTAAGTTTGAATGCAGTATGTGACACTGCGAGATGCTTTTGGTGTACTTATTATTCGTTTAAGCAGCACTTTTAGCGTTTCGGTTGCAGTTAGGCTTTTATACACAGCTAGCTATGTTTATAGGTGTTCAGAACCCTTAAATTTCCCTCTAACTTAAACAAAATAACGAATTATTTGAATACAAAATGTTTGAATGTTTCTTTCGATTGAATTCATATTGAATCACACCTAAGCGTGCCTAGAAGATTTCGTAAGTGCCAATATGAGGTTTTCATTAAGTTTGAATGCAGTATGTGACACTGCGAGATGCTTTTGGAGTACTTATTATTCGTTTAAGCAGCACTTTTAGCGTTTCGGTTGCAGTTAGGCTTTTATACACAGCTAGCTATGTTTATAGGTGTTCAGAACCATTAAATTGCTCTCTAACATAAACAAAATAACGAATTATTTGAAAACAGAATGTTTGAATTTTTCTTTCGATTGGATTCATATTGAATCACACCTAAGCGTGCCTAGAAGATTTCGTAAGTGCTAATATGAGGTTTTCATTAAGTTTGAATGCAGTATGTGACACTGCGAGATGCTTTTGGTGTACTTATTATTGGTCATCCCAAGGTCACCCCAAGGTCATCCCAAGGTCCTCCCGAGGTCATCTCAAAGTCATCCCAAGGTCATCCCAAGGTCGTCCCAAGGTCATCTCAAGGTCATTCCAAGGTCATCTAAAGGTCATCCCAAGGTCTTCCCAAGGTCATCTCAAGGTCGTCTCAAAATCATCCCAAGGTCATCCAAAGGTCATCCCAAGGTCATCCTAAGGTCATCCCAAGGTCATCTAAAGGTCATTCCAAGGTCATCCCAAGGTCATTCCAAGGTCATCCCAAGGTCATCTCAAGGTCATTCCAAGGTCATTCCAAGGTCATTCAAAGGTCATCCCAAGGTCATCTCAAGGTCATCTCAAAGTCATCCCAAGGTCGTCCCAAGGTCATCTCAAGGTCATTCCAAGGTCATCCCAAAGTCATCCCAAGGTCATCCCAAGGTCATCCCAAGGTCATCTCAAGGTCATCTCAAGGTCATTCCAAGGTCATCCAAAGGACATTCCAAGGTCATCCCAAGGTCATTCCAAGGTCATCCCAAGGTCATCTCAAGGTCATCCCAAGGTCATTCCAAGGTCATCCCAAGGTCATCCCAAGGTCATCCCAAGGTCATCTCAAAGTCATTCCAAGGTCATCCCAAGGTCATCCAAAGGTCATCCCAAGGGCACCCCAAGGTCATCCCAAGGTCGTCCCAAGGTCATCTCAAGGTCATTCCAAGGTCATCCAAAGGTCATCCCAAGGTCATCCCAAGGTCATCTCAAGGTCGTCCCAAGGTCATTCCAAGGTCATCCCAAGGTCACCTTAAGGTCATCCCAAGGTCCTCCCAAGGTCATCTCAAGGTCATTCCAAGGTCATCCAAAGGTCATCCCAAGGTCATCCCAAGGTCACCCCAAGGTCATCCCAAGGTCCTCCCAAGGTCATCTCAAGGTCATCCCAAGGTCATCCTAAGGTCATCCCAAGGTCATCTCAAGGTCATTCCAAGGTCATCCCAAGGTCATCCAAAAATCATCAAAAGGTCGTCCCAAGGTCATATGGTCATCCCAAGGTCATCCCAAGGTCGTCCCAAAGTCATCCCAAGGTTATCCCAAGATCATTCCAAGGTCATCCCAAGGTATTCCCATAGTCATCCCAAGATCATCCCAAGGTCATCTCAAGGTCATTCCAAGGTCATCCCAAGGTCATCCAAAGGTCATCCCAAGGTCATCCCAAGGTCGTCCCAAGGTTATCCCAAGGTCATCACAAGGTCGTCCCAAGGTCATCCCAAAGTCATCCCAAGGTCATCCCAAGGTCATCTCAAGGTCATCCCAAGGTCATCCCAAGGTCATTCCAAGGTCATCCAAATGTCATCCCAAGGTCATCTCAAGGTCATCCCAAGGTCATCCTAAGGTCATCCCAAGGTCATCTCAAGGTCATTCCAAGGTCATCCCAAGGTCATTCAAAAATCATCCCAAGGTCGTCCCAAGGTCATATGGTCATCCCAAGGTCATCCCAAGGTCGTCCCAAAGTCATCCCAAGGTTATCCCAAGATCATTCCAAGGTCATCCCAAGGTATTCCCATAGTCATCCCAAGGTCATCCCAAGGTAATCCCAAGCTCATTCCAAGGTCATCCCAAGGTCATCCAAAGGTCATCCCAAGGTCGTCCCAAGGTCCCAAGGTTATCCCAAGGTTATCCCAAGGTCGTCCCAAGGTCATCCCAAAGTCATCCCAAGGTCATCCCAAGGTCATCTCAAGGTCATCCCAAGGTCATCCCAAGGACATTCCAAGGTCATCCAAATGTCATCCCAAGGTCATCTCAAGGTCATTCCAAGGTCATCCCAAGGTCATCTTAAGTTCACCCCAAAGTCATTCCAAGGTTATTCCAAGGTCATCCCAAGGTCATCCCAAGGTAATACCAAGGACATCCCAAGGTCATCCCAAGGTCATCCCAAGGACATCCCAAGGTCATTTCAAGGTCATCCAAAGGTCATCCAAAGGTCATCCCAAGGTCATCCCAAGGTCATCTCAAGGTCATCCCAAGGTCATCTCAAGGTCATTCCAAGGTCATCCCAAGGTCATTCAAAAATCATCCCAAGGTCGTCCCAAGGTCATATGGTCATCCCAAGGTCATCCCAAGGTCGTCCCAAAGTCATCCCAAGGTTATCCCAAGATCATTCCAAGGTCATCCCAAGGTATTCCCATAGTCATCCCAAGGTCATCCCAAGGTAATCCCAAGCTCATTCCAAGGTCATCCCAAGGTCATCCAAAGGTCATCCCAAGGTCGTCCCAAGGTCCCAAGGTTATCCCAAGGTTATCCCAAGGTCGTCCCAAGGTCATCCCAAAGTCATCCCAAGGTCATCCCAAGGTCATCTCAAGGTCATCCCAAGGTCATCCCAAGGACATTCCAAGGTCATCCAAATGTCATCCCAAGGTCATCTCAAGGTCATTCCAAGGTCATCCCAAGGTCATCTTAAGTTCACCCCAAAGTCATTCCAAGGTCATCCAAAGGTCATGCAAAGGTCATCCCAAGGTCATCCCAAGGTCATCCCAAGGTCATCCCAAGGTCATCCCAAGGACATCCCAAGGTCATTTCAAGGTCATCCAAAGGTCATCCAAAGGTCATCCCAAGGTCATCCCAAGGTCATCTCAAGGTCATCTCAAGGTCATCCCAAAGTCATCCAAAGGTCATCTCAAAATCATCCCAAGGTCATCCAAAGGTCATCCCAAGGTCATCCCAAGGTCATCCCAAGGTCATCCCAAGGTCATCCCAAGGTCGCCCCAAGGTCATCCCAAGGTCATCCCAAGGTCATCCCAAAGTCGTCCCAAGGTCATCTCAAGGTCATTCCAAGGTCATCTAAAGGTCATCCCAAGGTCATCCCAAGGTCATCTCAAGGTCATCACAAAATCATCCCAAGGTCATCCAAAGGTCATCCCAAGGTCATCCTAAGGTCATCCCAAGGTCATCTTAAGGTCATTCCAAGGTCATCCCAAGGTCATCCAAAGGTCATCCGAGGGTCGTCCCAAGGTCATCCCAAGGTCATCCCAAGGTCGTCCCAAGGTCATCTCGAGGTCATTCCAAGGTCATCCCAAGGTCATCTAAAGGTCATCCCAAGGTCATTCCAAGGTCATCTCAAGGTCACCCCAAGGTCATCCCAAGGTCGTCCCAAGGTCATCTCAAGGTCATTCCAAGGTCATCTAAAGGTCATCCAAAGGTCATCCCAAGGTCATTCCAAGGTCATCTCAAGGTCACCCCAAGGTCATCCCAAGGTCATTCCAAGGTCATTTCAAGATCATGCAAAGGTCATCCCAAGGTCATTCCAAGGTCATCTCAAGGTCACCCCAAGGTCATCCCAAGGTCATCCCAAGGTCATCCCAAGGTGATCTCAAGGTCATCCCAAGGTCATTTCAAGGTCATCCCCAGGTCATCCCAAGGTCGTCCCAAGGTCATCTCAAGGTCATTCCAAGGTCATCCCACGGTCATCCCAAGGTCATCCCAAGGTTATCCCAAGGTCATCTCAAGGTCATTCCAAGGTCATCCCAAGGTCATCCCAAGGTCATCCCAAGGTCGTCCCAAAGTCATCTCAAGGTCATTCCAAGGTCATCCCAAGGTCGTCCCAAGGTCATCTCAAGGTAATTCCAAGGTCATCCCAAGGTCATCCCAAGGTCATTCCAAGGTCATCCCAAGGTCGTCCCAAGGTCATCTCAAGGTAATTCCAAGGTCATCCCAAGGTCATCCCAACGTCATCCCAAGGTCATCTCAAGGTCATTCCAAGGTCATCCCAAGGTCATCCAAAGGTCATCCCAAGGGCACCCCAAGGTCATCCCAAGGTCATCCTAAGGTCATCCCAAGGTCATCTCAAGGTCATTCCAAGGTCATCCCAAGGTCATCCAAAGGTCATCCCAAGGTCGTCCCAAAGTCATCCAAAGGTCATCCCAAGGGCTCCCCAAGGTCATCCCAAGGTCATCCTAAGGTCATCCCAAGGTCATCTCAAGGTCATTCCAAGGTTATCCCAAGATCATTCCAAGGTCATCCCAAGGTATTCCCATAGTCATCCCAAGGTCATCCCAAGGTCATCTCAAGGTCATTCCAAGGTCATCCCAAGGTCATCCAAAGGTCATCCCAAGGTCATCCCAAGGTCGTCCCAAGGTCATCCCAAGGTCATCCCAAGGTCATCCCAAGGTCGTCCCAAGGTCATCCCAAAGTCATCCCAAGGTCATCTCAAGGTCATTCCAAGGTCATCCAAATGTCATCCGAAGGTCATCTCAAGGTCATTCCAAGGTCAACCCAAGGTCATCTTAAGTTCACCCCAAAGTCATTCCAAGGTTATTCCAAGGTTATTCCAAGGTCATCCCAAGGTCATCCCAAGGTAATCCCAAGGTAATCCCAAGATCAACCCAAGGTCATCCCAAGGTCGTCCCAAGGTCGTCCCAAGGTCACCCCAAGGTCATCCCAAGGTCATCCCAAGGTCATCCCAAGGTCATCCCAAGGTCATCTCAAGGTCATTATAAGGTCATCCAAAGGTCATCCCAAGGTCATCCCAAGGTCATCTCAAGGTCATCTCAAGGTCATCCCAAGGTCATCCAACGGTCATTCCAAGGTCATCCTAAGGTCATCCCAAGGTCATCTCAAGGTCATTCCAAGGTCATCCCAAGGTCATCCCAAGGTCGTCCCAAGGTCATCCCATGGTCATCATAAGGTCATCCCAAGGTCATCCCAAGGTCATCCAAAGGTCATCCCAAGGTCATCCCAAGGTCATCCCAAGGTCATCTCAAGGTCATCTCAAGGTCATCTCAAGGTCATCCCAAGGTCGTCCCAAGGTCATCTCAAGGTCATTCCAAGGTCATCCCAAGGTCATCCCAAGGTCATCCCAAGGTCATCCCAAGGTTATCCCAAGGTCATCCCAAGGTCATCACAAGGTCATTCCAAGGTCATCCAAAGGTCATTCCAAGGTCATCCCAACACTCTGTTCCTCCAAACTCAAAACTGCCAAAACTAATGACCATGTTGAATTTAAAAGAACGATATGTGATTCATTATAAGAATCTGAAACAAGCTATAGCTGCAGGCTTAAATGTTACCAAAGTGCATCGCATCTGTTCAAATTAATGAATAATGCTGTTTTCGGTAAAACCATGGAGAATGTTCGTAAACACAAAGTGGTTAAATTAGTAACGCGATGGCATGGAAGATATGGAGCTAATCATTACATATCCCAACCTAATTTCCACAGTCGAACAATATTTAACGAAAATCTTGTAGCCATAGAATTATCAAAGCTTGAAATAATGTTTAAGAAACCGATATATGTGGGTATGTCCATATTAGATATAAGTAAAACCTGTTTATACGATTTTCATTGAATACAGAACGTTTGAATTTTTCTTTCGATTGGATTCATATTGAATCACACCTAAGCGTGCCTAGAAGCCTTCGTAAGTGCTAATATGAGGTTTTCAACCAGTTTTAATGCAATATGTGACGTTGCGAGATGCTTTTGGTGTACTTATTATTTATTTAAGCAGCACTTTTATCGTTTCGGTTGCAGTTAGGCTATTATACACAGCTAGCTATGTTTATAGGTGTTCAGAACCATTAAATTGCTCTCTAACATAAACAAAATAACGAATTATTTGAAAACAAAATGTTTAAATTTTTCTTTTGATTGGATTCATATTGAATCACACCTAAGCGTGCCTAGAAGGTTTCGTAAGTGCTAATATTAGGTTTTCATTAAGTTTGAATGCAGTATGTGACACTGCGAGATGCTTTTGGTGTACTTATTATTCGTTTAAGCAGCACTTTTAGCGTTTCGGTTGCAGTTAGGCTTTTATACACAGCTAGCTATGTTTATAGGTGTTCAGAACCCTTAAATTTCCCTCTAACTTAAACAAAATAACGAATTATTTGAATACAAAATGTTTGAATGTTTCTTTCGATTGAATTCATATTGAATCACACCTAAGCGTGCCTAGAAGATTTCGTAAGTGCCAATATGAGGTTTTCATTAAGTTTGAATGCAGTATGTGACACTGCGAGATGCTTTTGGAGTACTTATTATTCGTTTAAGCAGCACTTTTAGCGTTTCGGTTGCAGTTAGGCTTTTATACACAGCTAGCTATGTTTATAGGTGTTCAGAATCATTAAATTGCTCTCTAACATAAACAAAATAACGAATTATTTGAAAACAAAATGTTTGAATGTTTCTTTCGATTGAATTCATATTGAATCACACCTAAGCGTGCCTAGAAGATTTCGTAAGTGCTAATATGAGGTTTTCATTAAGTTTGAATGCAGTATGTGACACTGCGAGATGCTTTTGGTGTACTTATTATTGGTCATCCCAAGGTCACCCCAAGGTCATCCCAAGGTCCTCCCGAGGTCATCTCAAAGTCATCCCAAGGTCATCCCAAGGTCGTCCCAAGGTCATCTCAAGGTCATTCCAAGGTCATCTAAAGGTCATCCCAAGGTCTTCCCAAGGTCATCTCAAGGTCGTCTCAAAATCATCCCAAGGTCATCCAAAGGTCATCCCAAGGTCATCCTAAGGTCATCCCAAGGTCATCTCAAGGTCATTCCAAGGTCATCCCAAGGTCATTCCAAGGTCATCCCAAGGTCATCTCAAGGTCATTCCAAGGTCGTTCCAAGGTCATTCAAAGGTCATCCCAAGGTCATCTCAAGGTCATCTCAAGGTCATCCCAAGGTCATTCCAAGGTAATCCCAAGGTCATCCAAAAGTCATCCCAAGGTCGCCCCAAGGTCATCCCAAGGTCATCCCAAGGTCATCCCAAGGTCGCCCCAAGGTCATCCCAAGGTCATCCCAAGGTCATCCCAAAGTCGTCCCAAGGTCATCTCAAGGTCATTCCAAGGTCATCTAAAGGTCATCCCAAGGTCATCCCAAGGTCATCTCAAGGTCATCTCAAAATCATCCCAAGGTCATCCAAAGGTCATCCCAAGGTCATCCTAAGGTCATCCCAAGGTCATCTTAAGGTCATTCCAAGGTCATCCCAAGGTCATCCAAAGGTCATCCGAGGGTCGTCCCATGGTCATCCCAAGGTCATCCCAAGGTCGTCCCAAGGTCATCTCAAGGTCATTCCAAGGTCATCCCAAGGTCATCCAAAGGTCATCCCAAGGTCATTCCAAGGTCATCTCAAGGTCACCCCAAGGTCATCCCAAGGTCGTCCCAAGGTCATCTCAAGGTAATTCCAAGGTCATCTAAAGGTCATCCAAAGGTCATCCCAAGGTCATTCCAAGGTCATCTCAAGGTCACCCCAAGGTCATCCCAAGGTCATTCCAAGGTCATTTCAAGGTCATGCAAAGGTCATCCCAAGGTCATTCCAAGGTCATCTCAAGGTCACCCCAAGGTCATCCCAAGGTCATCCCAAGGTCATCCCAAGGTGATCTCAAGGTCATCCCAAGGTCATTTCAAGGTCATCCCCAGGTCATCCCAAGGTCGTCCCAAGGTCATCTCAAGGTCATTCCAAGGTCATCCCACGGTCATCCCAAGGTCATCCCAAGGTTATCCCAAGGTCATCTCAAGGTCATTCCAAGGTCATCCCAAGGTCATCCCAAGGTCATCCCAAGGTCGTCCCAAGGTCATCTCAAGGTCATTCCAAGGTCATCCCAAGGTCGTCCCAAGGTCATCTCAAGGTAATTCCAAGGTCATCCCAAGGTCATCCCAAGGTCATTCCAAGGTCATCCCAAGGTCGTCCCAAGGTCATCTCAAGGTAATTCCAAGGTCATCCCAAGGTCATCCCAAGGTCATCTCAAGGTCATCCCAAGGTCATTCCAAGGTCATCCCAAGGTCATCCCAAGGTCATCCCAAGGTCATCTCAAAGTCATTCCAAGGTCATCCCAAGGTCATCCAAAGGTCATCCCAAGGGCACCCCAAGGTCATCCCAAGGTCGTCCCAAGGTCATCTCAAGGTCATTCCAAGGTCATCCAAAGGTCATCCCAAGGTCATCCCAAGGTCATCTCAAGGTCGTCCCAAGGTCATTCCAAGGTCATCCCAAGGTCACCTTAAGGTCATCCCAAGGTCCTCCCAAGGTCATCTCAAGGTCATTCCAAGGTCATCCAAAGGTCATCCCAAGGTCATCCCAAGGTCACCCCAAGGTCATCCCAAGGTCCTCCCAAGGTCATCTCAAGGTCATCCCAAGGTCATCCTAAGGTCATCCCAAGGTCATCTCAAGGTCATTCCAAGGTCATCCCAAGGTCATCCAAAAATCATCAAAAGGTCGTCCCAAGGTCATATGGTCATCCCAAGGTCATCCCAAGGTCGTCCCAAAGTCATCCCAAGGTTATCCCAAGATCATTCCAAGGTCATCCCAAGGTATTCCCATAGTCATCCCAAGATCATCCCAAGGTCATCTCAAGGTCATTCCAAGGTCATCCCAAGGTCATCCAAAGGTCATCCCAAGGTCATCCCAAGGTCGTCCCAAGGTTATCCCAAGGTCATCACAAGGTCGTCCCAAGGTCATCCCAAAGTCATCCCAAGGTCATCCCAAGGTCATCTCAAGGTCATCCCAAGGTCATCCCAAGGTCATTCCAAGGTCATCCAAATGTCATCCCAAGGTCATCTCAAGGTCATCCCAAGGTCATCCTAAGGTCATCCCAAGGTCATCTCAAGGTCATTCCAAGGTCATCCCAAGGTCATTCAAAAATCATCCCAAGGTCGTCCCAAGGTCATATGGTCATCCCAAGGTCATCCCAAGGTCGTCCCAAAGTCATCCCAAGGTTATCCCAAGATCATTCCAAGGTCATCCCAAGGTATTCCCATAGTCATCCCAAGGTCATCCCAAGGTAATCCCAAGCTCATTCCAAGGTCATCCCAAGGTCATCCAAAGGTCATCCCAAGGTCGTCCCAAGGTCCCAAGGTTATCCCAAGGTTATCCCAAGGTCGTCCCAAGGTCATCCCAAAGTCATCCCAAGGTCATCCCAAGGTCATCTCAAGGTCATCCCAAGGTCATCCCAAGGACATTCCAAGGTCATCCAAATGTCATCCCAAGGTCATCTCAAGGTCATTCCAAGGTCATCCCAAGGTCATCTTAAGTTCACCCCAAAGTCATTCCAAGGTTATTCCAAGGTCATCCCAAGGTCATCCCAAGGTAATACCAAGGACATCCCAAGGTCATCCCAAGGTCATCCCAAGGACATCCCAAGGTCATTTCAAGGTCATCCAAAGGTCATCCAAAGGTCATCCCAAGGTCATCCCAAGGTCATCTCAAGGTCATCCCAAGGTCATCTCAAGGTCATTCCAAGGTCATCCCAAGGTCATTCAAAAATCATCCCAAGGTCGTCCCAAGGTCATATGGTCATCCCAAGGTCATCCCAAGGTCGTCCCAAAGTCATCCCAAGGTTATCCCAAGATCATTCCAAGGTCATCCCAAGGTATTCCCATAGTCATCCCAAGGTCATCCCAAGGTAATCCCAAGCTCATTCCAAGGTCATCCCAAGGTCATCCAAAGGTCATCCCAAGGTCGTCCCAAGGTCCCAAGGTTATCCCAAGGTTATCCCAAGGTCGTCCCAAGGTCATCCCAAAGTCATCCCAAGGTCATCCCAAGGTCATCTCAAGGTCATCCCAAGGTCATCCCAAGGACATTCCAAGGTCATCCAAATGTCATCCCAAGGTCATCTCAAGGTCATTCCAAGGTCATCCCAAGGTCATCTTAAGTTCACCCCAAAGTCATTCCAAGGTCATCCAAAGGTCATGCAAAGGTCATCCCAAGGTCATCCCAAGGTCATCCCAAGGTCATCCCAAGGTCATCCCAAGGACATCCCAAGGTCATTTCAAGGTCATCCAAAGGTCATCCAAAGGTCATCCCAAGGTCATCCCAAGGTCATCTCAAGGTCATCTCAAGGTCATCCCAAAGTCATCCAAAGGTCATCTCAAAATCATCCCAAGGTCATCCAAAGGTCATCCCAAGGTCATCCCAAGGTCATCCCAAGGTCATCCCAAGGTCATCCCAAGGTCGCCCCAAGGTCATCCCAAGGTCATCCCAAGGTCATCCCAAAGTCGTCCCAAGGTCATCTCAAGGTCATTCCAAGGTCATCTAAAGGTCATCCCAAGGTCATCCCAAGGTCATCTCAAGGTCATCACAAAATCATCCCAAGGTCATCCAAAGGTCATCCCAAGGTCATCCTAAGGTCATCCCAAGGTCATCTTAAGGTCATTCCAAGGTCATCCCAAGGTCATCCAAAGGTCATCCGAGGGTCGTCCCAAGGTCATCCCAAGGTCATCCCAAGGTCGTCCCAAGGTCATCTCGAGGTCATTCCAAGGTCATCCCAAGGTCATCTAAAGGTCATCCCAAGGTCATTCCAAGGTCATCTCAAGGTCACCCCAAGGTCATCCCAAGGTCGTCCCAAGGTCATCTCAAGGTCATTCCAAGGTCATCTAAAGGTCATCCAAAGGTCATCCCAAGGTCATTCCAAGGTCATCTCAAGGTCACCCCAAGGTCATCCCAAGGTCATTCCAAGGTCATTTCAAGATCATGCAAAGGTCATCCCAAGGTCATTCCAAGGTCATCTCAAGGTCACCCCAAGGTCATCCCAAGGTCATCCCAAGGTCATCCCAAGGTGATCTCAAGGTCATCCCAAGGTCATTTCAAGGTCATCCCCAGGTCATCCCAAGGTCGTCCCAAGGTCATCTCAAGGTCATTCCAAGGTCATCCCACGGTCATCCCAAGGTCATCCCAAGGTTATCCCAAGGTCATCTCAAGGTCATTCCAAGGTCATCCCAAGGTCATCCCAAGGTCATCCCAAGGTCGTCCCAAAGTCATCTCAAGGTCATTCCAAGGTCATCCCAAGGTCGTCCCAAGGTCATCTCAAGGTAATTCCAAGGTCATCCCAAGGTCATCCCAAGGTCATTCCAAGGTCATCCCAAGGTCGTCCCAAGGTCATCTCAAGGTAATTCCAAGGTCATCCCAAGGTCATCCCAACGTCATCCCAAGGTCATCTCAAGGTCATTCCAAGGTCATCCCAAGGTCATCCAAAGGTCATCCCAAGGGCACCCCAAGGTCATCCCAAGGTCATCCTAAGGTCATCCCAAGGTCATCTCAAGGTCATTCCAAGGTCATCCCAAGGTCATCCAAAGGTCATCCCAAGGTCGTCCCAAAGTCATCCAAAGGTCATCCCAAGGGCTCCCCAAGGTCATCCCAAGGTCATCCTAAGGTCATCCCAAGGTCATCTCAAGGTCATTCCAAGGTTATCCCAAGATCATTCCAAGGTCATCCCAAGGTATTCCCATAGTCATCCCAAGGTCATCCCCAAGGTCATCTCAAGGTCATTCCAAGGTCATCCCAAGGTCATCAAAGGTCATCCCAAGGTCATCCCAAGGTCGTCCCAAGGTCATCCCAAGGTCATCCCAAGGTCATCCCAAGGTCGTCCCAAGGTCATCCCAAAGTCATCCCAAGGTCATCTCAAGGTCATTCCAAGGTCATCCAAATGTCATCCGAAGGTCATCTCAAGGTCATTCCAAGGTCAACCCAAGGTCATCTTAAGTTCACCCCAAAGTCATTCCAAGGTTATTCCAAGGTTATTCCAAGGTCATCCCAAGGTCATCCCAAGGTAATCCCAAGGTAATCCCAAGATCAACCCAAGGTCATCCCAAGGTCGTCCCAAGGTCGTCCCAAGGTCACCCCAAGGTCATCCCAAGGTCATCCCAAGGTCATCCCAAGGTCATCCCAAGGTCATCTCAAGGTCATTATAAGGTCATCCAAAGGTCATCCCAAGGTCATCCCAAGGTCATCTCAAGGTCATCTCAAGGTCATCCCAAGGTCATCCAACGGTCATTCCAAGGTCATCCTAAGGTCATCCCAAGGTCATCTCAAGGTCATTCCAAGGTCATCCCAAGGTCATCCCAAGGTCGTCCCAAGGTCATCCCATGGTCATCATAAGGTCATCCCAAGGTCATCCCAAGGTCATCCAAAGGTCATCCCAAGGTCATCCCAAGGTCATCCCAAGGTCATCTCAAGGTCATCTCAAGGTCATCTCAAGGTCATCCCAAGGTCGTCCCAAGGTCATCTCAAGGTCATTCCAAGGTCATCCCAAGGTCATCCCAAGGTCATCCCAAGGTCATCCCAAGGTTATCCCAAGGTCATCCCAAGGTCATCACAAGGTCATTCCAAGGTCATCCAAAGGTCATTCCAAGGTCATCCCAACACTCTGTTCCTCCAAACTCAAAACTGCCAAAACTAATGACCATGTTGAATTTAAAAGAACGATATGTGATTCATTATAAGAATCTGAAACAAGCTATAGCTGCAGGCTTAAATGTTACCAAAGTGCATCGCATCTGTTCAAATTAATGAATAATGCTGTTTTCGGTAAAACCATGGAGAATGTTCGTAAACACAAAGTGGTTAAATTAGTAACGCGATGGCATGGAAGATATGGAGCTAATCATTACATATCCCAACCTAATTTCCACAGTCGAACAATATTTAACGAAAATCTTGTAGCCATAGAATTATCAAAGCTTGAAATAATGTTTAAGAAACCGATATATGTGGGTATGTCCATATTAGATATAAGTAAAACCTGTTTATACGATTTTCATTGAATACAGAACGTTTGAATTTTTCTTTCGATTGGATTCATATTGAATCACACCTAAGCGTGCCTAGAAGCCTTCGTAAGTGCTAATATGAGGTTTTCAACCAGTTTTAATGCAATATGTGACGTTGCGAGATGCTTTTGGTGTACTTATTATTTATTTAAGCAGCACTTTTATCGTTTCGGTTGCAGTTAGGCTATTATACACAGCTAGCTATGTTTATAGGTGTTCAGAACCATTAAATTGCTCTCTAACATAAACAAAATAACGAATTATTTGAAAACAAAATGTTTAAATTTTTCTTTTGATTGGATTCATATTGAATCACACCTAAGCGTGCCTAGAAGGTTTCGTAAGTGCTAATATTAGGTTTTCATTAAGTTTGAATGCAGTATGTGACACTGCGAGATGCTTTTGGTGTACTTATTATTCGTTTAAGCAGCACTTTTAGCGTTTCGGTTGCAGTTAGGCTTTTATACACAGCTAGCTATGTTTATAGGTGTTCAGAACCCTTAAATTTCCCTCTAACTTAAACAAAATAACGAATTATTTGAATACAAAATGTTTGAATGTTTCTTTCGATTGAATTCATATTGAATCACACCTAAGCGTGCCTAGAAGATTTCGTAAGTGCCAATATGAGGTTTTCATTAAGTTTGAATGCAGTATGTGACACTGCGAGATGCTTTTGGAGTACTTATTATTCGTTTAAGCAGCACTTTTAGCGTTTCGGTTGCAGTTAGGCTTTTATACACAGCTAGCTATGTTTATAGGTGTTCAGAATCATTAAATTGCTCTCTAACATAAACAAAATAACGAATTATTTGAAAACAAAATGTTTGAATGTTTCTTTCGATTGAATTCATATTGAATCACACCTAAGCGTGCCTAGAAGATTTCGTAAGTGCTAATATGAGGTTTTCATTAAGTTTGAATGCAGTATGTGACACTGCGAGATGCTTTTGGTGTACTTATTATTGGTCATCCCAAGGTCACCCCAAGGTCATCCCAAGGTCCTCCCGAGGTCATCTCAAAGTCATCCCAAGGTCATCCCAAGGTCGTCCCAAGGTCATCTCAAGGTCATTCCAAGGTCATCTAAAGGTCATCCCAAGGTCTTCCAAGGTCATCTCAAGGTCGTCTCAAAATCATCCCAAGGTCATCCAAAGGTCATCCCAAGGTCATCCTAAGGTCATCCCAAGGTCATCTCAAGGTCATTCCAAGGTCATCCCAAGGTCATTCCAAGGTCATCCAAGGTCATCTCAAGGTCATTCCAAGGTCGTTCCAAGGTCATTCAAAGGTCATCCCAAGGTCATCTCAAGGTCATCTCAAGGTCATCCCAAGGTCATTCCAAGGTAATCCCAAGGTCATCCAAAAGTCATCCCAAGGTCGCCCCAAGGTCATCCCAAGGTCATCCCAAGGTCATCCCAAGGTCGCCCCAAGGTCATCCCAAGGTCATCCCAAGGTCATCCCAAAGTCGTCCCAAGGTCATCTCAAGGTCATTCCAAGGTCATCTAAAGGTCATCCCAAGGTCATCCCAAGGTCATCTCAAGGTCATCTCAAAATCATCCCAAGGTCATCCAAAGGTCATCCCAAGGTCATCCTAAGGTCATCCCAAGGTCATCTTAAGGTCATTCCAAGGTCATCCAAGGTCATCCAAAGGTCATCCGAGGGTCGTCCCATGGTCATCCAAGGTCATCCCAAGGTCGTCCCAAGGTCATCTCAAGGTCATTCCAAGGTCATCCCAAGGTCATCCAAAGGTCATCCCAAGGTCATTCCAAGGTCATCTCAAGGTCACCCCAAGGTCATCCCAAGGTCGTCCCAAGGTCATCTCCTCAAGGTAATTCCAAGGTCATCTAAAGGTCATCCAAAGGTCATCCCAAGGTCATTCCAAGGTCATCTCAAGGTCACCCCAAGGTCATCCCAAGGTCATTCCAAGGTCATTTCAAGGTCATGCAAAGGTCATCCCAAGGTCATTCCAAGGTCATCTCAAGGTCACCCCAAGGTCATCCCAAGGTCATCCCAAGGTCATCCCAAGGTGATCTCAAGGTCATCCCAAGGTCATTTCAAGGTCATCCCCAGGTCATCCCAAGGTCGTCCCAAGGTCATCTCAAGGTCATTCCAAGGTCATCCCACGGTCATCCCAAGGTCATCCCAAGGTTATCCCAAGGTCATCTCAAGGTCATTCCAAGGTCATCCCAAGGTCATCCCAAGGTCATCCCAAGGTCGTCCCAAGGTCATCTCAAGGTCATTCCAAGGTCATCCCAAGGTCGTCCCAAGGTCATCTCAAGGTAATTCCAAGGTCATCCCAAGGTCATCCCAAGGTCATTCCAAGGTCATCCCAAGGTCGTCCCAAGGTCATCTCAAGGTAATTCCAAGGTCATCCCAAGGTCATCCCAAGGTCATCCCAAGGTCATCTCAAGGTCATTCCAAGGTCATCCCAAGGTCATCCAAAGGTCATCCCAAGGGCACCCCAAGGTCATCCCAAGGTCATCCTAAGGTCATCCCAAGGTCATCTCAAGGTCATTCCAAGGTCATCCCAAGGTCATCCAAAGGTCATCCCAAGGTCGTCCCAAAGTCATCCAAAGGTCATCCCAAGGGCTCCCCAAGGTCATCCCAAGGTCATCCCAAGGTCATCTCAAGGTCATTCCAAGGTTATCCCAAGATCATTCCAAGGTCATCCCAAGGTATTCCCATAGTCATCCCAAGGTCATCCCAAGGTCATCTCAAGGTCATTCCAAGGTCATCCCAAGGTCATCCAAAGGTCATCCCAAGGTCATCCCAAGGTCGTCCCAAGGTCATCCCAAGGTCATCCCAAGGTCATCCCAAGTTCGTCCCAAGGTCATCCCAAAGTCATCCCAAGGTCATCTCAAGGTCATTCCAAGGTCATCCAAATGTCATCCCAAGGTCATCTCAAGGTCATTCCAAGGTCAACCCAAGGTCATCTTAAGTTCACCCCAAAGTCATTCCAAGGTTATTCCAAGGTCATCCCAAGGTCATCCCAAGGTAATCCCAAGGTAATCCCAAGATCAACCCAAGGTCATCCCAAGGTCGTCCCAAGGTCGTCCCAAGGTCACCCCAAGGTCATCCCAAGGTCATCCCAAGGTCATCCCAAGGTCATCCCAAGGTCATCTCAAGGTCATTATAAGGTCATCCAAAGGTCATCCCAAGGTCATCCCAAGGTCATCTCAAGGTCATCTCAAGGTCATCCCAAGGTCATCCAACGGTCATTCCAAGGTCATACTAAGGTCATCCCAAGGTCATCTCAAGGTCATTCCAAGGTCATCCCAAGGTCATCTCAAGGTCGTCCCAAGGTCATCCCATGGTCATCATAAGGTCATCCCAAGGTCATCCCAAGGTCATCCAAAGGTCATCCCAAGGTCATCCCAAGGTCATCCCAAGGTCATCTCAAGGTCATCTCAAGGTCATCTAAAGGTCATCCCAAGGTCGTCCCAAGGTCATCTCAAGGTCATTCCAAGGTCATCCCAAGGTCATCCCAAGGTCATCCCAAGGTCATCCCAAGGTTATCCCAAGGTCATCCCAAGGTCATCCCAAGGTCATTCCAAGGTCATCCAAAGGTCATTCCAAGGTCATCCCAAGGTCATCTCAAGGTCATCCCAAGGTCATCCCAAGGTCATCCCAAGGTTGTCCCAAGGTCATGTCAAGGTCATTCCAAGGTCATCCAAAGGTCATCCAAGGTCATCCAAGGTCATCTCAAGGTCATCCCAAGGTCAGTCCAAGGTCATCCCAAGGTCGTCCCAAGGTCGTCCCAAGGTCATCTCAAGGTCATTCCAAAGTCATCCCAAGGTCATCCCAAGGTCATCCCAAGGTCATCCCAAGGTCATCTCAAGGTCATTTCAAGGTCATCCCAAGGTCATCCCAAGGTCATCTCAAGGTCATCCCAAGGGCACCCCAAGGTCATCATAAGGTAATCCCAAGGTAATCCCAAGATCAACCCAAGGTCATCCAAAGTCATCCCAAGGTCATTCCAAGATCATCCTAAGGTCACCCCAAGGTCATCCCAAGATCAACCCAAGGTCATCCCAAGGTCATCCCAAGGTCATCTAAAGGTTATCCCAAGGTCATCCCAAGGTCATCTCAAGGTCATTCCAAGGTCATTCCAAGGTCATCCCAAGGTCATCCAAAGGTCATCCCAAGGTCGTCTCAAGGTCATCCCAAGGTCATCTCAAGGTCATCCCAAGGTCATCCCAAGGTCATCTCAAGGTCATCTCAAGGTCATTCCAAGGTCATCCAAAGGTCATCCCAAGTTCATCCTAAGGTCATCCCAAGGTCATCTCAAGGTCATTCCAAGGTCATCCCAAGGTCATCCAAAGGTCATCCCAAAGTCGTCCCAAGGTCATTCCAAGGTCATCCCAAGGTCATCCCAGGGTCGTCCCAAGGTCATCCCAAGGTCATCCCAAGGTCATCTCAAGGTCATCTCAAGGTCATCCCAAGGTCATCTCAAGGTCATTGCAAGGTCATCCCAAGGTCATCCCAAGGTCATCCCAAGGTCGTCCCAAGGTCATCCCAAGGTCATCCCAAGGTCATCTCAAGGTCATTTCAAGGTCATCCCAAGGTCATCCCAAGGTCATTCCAAGGTCATCCCATGGTAATCCCAAGGTAATCTCAATGTCATTCCAAGGTCATCCAAAGGTCATCCCAAGGTCATCCCAAGGTCATCCCAAGGTTATCCCAAGGTCATCTCAAGGTCATCCCAAGGTCATTCCAAGGTCATCCAAAGGTCATCCCAAGGTCATCCCAAGGTCGTCCCAAGGTCATCCCATGGTCATCATAAGGTCATCCCAAGGTCATCCCAAGGTCATCCAAAGGTCATCCCAAGGTCATCCCAAGGTCATCCCAAGGTCATCTCAAGGTCATCTCAAGGTCATCTCAAGGTCATCCCAAGGTCGTCCCAAGGTCATCTCAAGGTCATTCCAAGGTCATCCCAAGGTCATCCCAAGGTCATCCCAAGGTCATCCCAAGGTTATCCCAAGGTCATCCCAAGGTCATCACAAGGTCATTCCAAGGTCATCCAAAGGTCATTCCAAGGTCATCCCAACACTCTGTTCCTCCAAACTCAAAACTGCCAAAACTAATGACCATGTTGAATTTAAAAGAACGATATGTGATTCATTATAAGAATCTGAAACAAGCTATAGCTGCAGGCTTAAATGTTACCAAAGTGCATCGCATCTGTTCAAATTAATGAATAATGCTGTTTTCGGTAAAACCATGGAGAATGTTCGTAAACACAAAGTGGTTAAATTAGTAACGCGATGGCATGGAAGATATGGAGCTAATCATTACATATCCCAACCTAATTTCCACAGTCGAACAATATTTAACGAAAATCTTGTAGCCATAGAATTATCAAAGCTTGAAATAATGTTTAAGAAACCGATATATGTGGGTATGTCCATATTAGATATAAGTAAAACCTGTTTATACGATTTTCATTGAATACAGAACGTTTGAATTTTTCTTTCGATTGGATTCATATTGAATCACACCTAAGCGTGCCTAGAAGCCTTCGTAAGTGCTAATATGAGGTTTTCAACCAGTTTTAATGCAATATGTGACGTTGCGAGATGCTTTTGGTGTACTTATTATTTATTTAAGCAGCACTTTTATCGTTTCGGTTGCAGTTAGGCTATTATACACAGCTAGCTATGTTTATAGGTGTTCAGAACCATTAAATTGCTCTCTAACATAAACAAAATAACGAATTATTTGAAAACAAAATGTTTAAATTTTTCTTTTGATTGGATTCATATTGAATCACACCTAAGCGTGCCTAGAAGGTTTCGTAAGTGCTAATATTAGGTTTTCATTAAGTTTGAATGCAGTATGTGACACTGCGAGATGCTTTTGGTGTACTTATTATTCGTTTAAGCAGCACTTTTAGCGTTTCGGTTGCAGTTAGGCTTTTATACACAGCTAGCTATGTTTATAGGTGTTCAGAACCCTTAAATTTCCCTCTAACTTAAACAAAATAACGAATTATTTGAATACAAAATGTTTGAATGTTTCTTTCGATTGAATTCATATTGAATCACACCTAAGCGTGCCTAGAAGATTTCGTAAGTGCCAATATGAGGTTTTCATTAAGTTTGAATGCAGTATGTGACACTGCGAGATGCTTTTGGAGTACTTATTATTCGTTTAAGCAGCACTTTTAGCGTTTCGGTTGCAGTTAGGCTTTTATACACAGCTAGCTATGTTTATAGGTGTTCAGAATCATTAAATTGCTCTCTAACATAAACAAAATAACGAATTATTTGAAAACAAAATGTTTGAATTTTTCTTTCGATTGGATTCATATTGAATCACACCTAAGCGTGCCTAGAAGATTTCGTAAGTGCTAATATGAGGTTTTCATTAAGTTTGAATGCAGTATGTGACACTGCGAGATGCTTTTGGTGTACTTATTATTGGTCATCCCAAGGTCACCCCAAGGTCATCCCAAGGTCCTCCCGAGGTCATCTCAAAGTCATCCCAAGGTCTTCCCAAGGTCGTCCCAAGGTCATCTCAAGGTCATTCCAAGGTCATCTAAAGGTCATCCCAAGGTCTTCCCAAGGTCATCTCAAGGTCGTCTCAAAATCATCCCAAGGTCATCCAAAGGTCATCCCAAGGTCATCCTAAGGTCATCCCAAGGTCATCTCAAGGTCATTCCAAGGTCATCCCAAGGTCATTCCAAGGTCATCCCAAGGTCATCTCAAGGTCATTCCAAGGTCGTTCCAAGGTCATTCAAAGGTCATCCCAAGGTCATCTCAAGGTCATCTCAAGGTCATCCCAAGGTCGTCCCAAGGTCATCTCAAGGTCATTCCAAGGTCATCCCAAAGTCATCCCAAGGTCATCCCAAGGTCATCCCAAGGTCATCTCAAGGTCATCTCAAGGTCATTCCAAGGTCATCCAAAAGTCATTCCAAGGTCATCCCAAGGTCATTCCAAGGTCATCCCAAGGTCATCTCAAGGTCATCCCAAGGTCATTCCAAGGTCATCCCAAGGTCATCCCAAGGTCATCCCAAGGTCATCTCAAAGTCATTCCAAGGTCATCCCAAGGTCATCCAAAGGTCATCCCAAGGGCACCCCAAGGTCATCCCAAGGTCGTCCCAAGGTCATCTCAAGGTCATTCCAAGGTCATCCAAAGGTCATCCCAAGGTCATCCCAAGGTCATCTCAAGGTCATCCCAAGGTCATTCCAAGGTCATCCCAAGGTCACCTTAAGGTCATCCCAAGGTCCTCCCAAGGTCATCTCAAGGTCATTCCAAGGTCATCCCAAGGTCACCCCAAGGTCATCCCAAGGTCCTCCCAAGGTCATCTCAAGGTCATCCCAAGGTCATCCTAAGGTCATCCCAAGGTCACCTTAAGGTCATTCCAAGGTCATCCAAAGGTCATCCCAAGGTCATTCCAAGGTCATCCCAAGGTCACCCCAAGGTCATCCCAAGGTCCTCCCAAGGTCATCTCAAGGTCATCCCAAGGTCATCCTAAGGTCATCCCAAGGTCATCTCAAGGTCATTCCAAGGTCATCCCAAGGTCATCCAAAAATCATCAAAAGGTCGTCCCAAGGTCATATGGTCAACCCAAGGTCATCCCAAGGTCGTCCCAAAGTCATCCCAAGGTTATCCCAAGATCATTCCAAGGTCATCCCAAGGTATTCCCATAGTCATCCCAAGGTCATCTCAAGGTCATTCCAAGGTCATCCCAAGGTCATCCAAAGGTCATCCCAAGGTCGTCCCAAGGTTATCCCAAGGTCATCACAAGGTCGTCCCAAGGTCATCCCAAAGTCATCCCAAGGTCATCCCAAGGTCATCTCAAGGTCATCCCAAGGTCATCCCAAGGTCATTCCAAGGTCATCCAAATGTCATCCCAAGGTCATCTCAAGGTCATCCCAAGGTCATCCTAAGGTCATCCCAAGGTCATCTCAAGGTCATTCCAAGGTCATCCCAAGGTCATTCAAAAATCATCCCAAGGTCGTCCCAAGGTCATATGGTCATCCCAAGGTCATCCCAAGGTCGTCCCAAAGTCATCCCAAGGTTATCCCAAGATCATTCCAAGGTCATCCCAAGGTATTCCCATAGTCATCCCAAGGTCATCCCAAGGTCATCTCAAGCTCATTCCAAGGTCATCCCAAGGTCATCCAAAGGTCATCCCAAGGTCATCCCAAGGTCCCAAGGTTATCCCAAGGTCATCCCAAAGTCGTCCCAAGGTCATCCCAAAGTCATCCCAAGGTCATCCCAAGGTCATCTCAAGGTCATCCCAAGGTCATCCCAAGGTCATTCCAAGGTCATCCAAATGTCATCCCAAGGTCATCTCAAGGTCATTCCAAGGTCATCCCAAGGTCATCTTAAGTTCACCCCAAAGTCATTCCAAGGTTATTCCAAGGTCATCCCAAGGTCATCCCAAGGTAATACCAAGGACATCCCAAGGTCATTTCAAGGTCATCCAAAGGTCATGCAAAGGTCATCCTAAGGTCATCCCAAGGTCATCCCAAGGTCATCCCAAGGTCATCCCAAGGACATCCCAAGGTCATTTCAAGGTCATCCAAAGGTCATCCAAAGGTCATCCCAAGGTCATCCCAAGGTCATCTCAAGGTCATCCCAAAGTCATCCAAAGGTCATCTCAAAATCATCCCAAGGTCATCCAAAGGTCATCCCAAGGTCATCCTAAGGTCATCCCAAGGTCATCTCAAGGTCATTCCAAGGTCATCCCAAGGTCATCCAAAGGTCATCCCAAGGTCGCCCCAAGGTCATCCCAAGGTCATCCCAAGGTCATCCCAAGGTCGCCCCAAGGTCATCCCAAGGTCATCCCAAGGTCATCCCAAAGTCGTACCAAGGTCATCTCAAGGTCATTCCAAGGTCATCTAAAGGTCATCCCAAGGTCATCCCAAGGTCATCTCAAGGTCATCTCAAAATCATCCCAAGGTCATCCAAAGGTCATCCCAAGGTCATCCTAAGGTCATCCCAAGGTCATCTTAAGGTCATTCCAAGGTCATCCCAAGGTCATCTAAAGGTCATCCCAAGGTCATTCCAATTTCATCCCAAGGTCATCCTAAGGTCATCCCAAGGTCATCTTAAGGTCATTCCAAGGTCATCCCAAGGTCATCTCAAGGTCATCTCAAAATCATCCCAAGGTCATCCAAAGGTCATCCCAAGGTCATCCCAAGGTCGTCCCAAGGTCATCTCAAGGTCATTCCAAGGTCATCCCAAGGTCATCTAAAGGTCATCCCAAGGTCATTCCAAGGTCATCTCAAGGTCACCCCAAGGTCATCCCAAGGTCGTCCCAAGGTCATCTCAAGGTCATTCCAAGGTCATCTAAAGGTCATCCAAAGGTCATCCCAAGGTCATTCCAAGGTCATCTCAAGGTCACCCAAAGGTCATCCCAAGGTCATCCCAAGGTCATTCCAAGGTCATTTCAAGATCATGCAAAGGTCATCCCAAGGTCATTCCAAGGTCATCTCAAGGTCACCCCAAGGTCATCCCAAGGTCATCCCAAGGTCATCCCAAGGTGATCTCAAGGTCATCCCAAGGTCATTTCAAGGTCATCCCCAGGTCATCCCAAGGTCGTCCCAAGGTCATCTCAAGGTCATTCCAAGGTCATCCCACGGTCATCCCAAGGTCATCCCAAGGTTATCCCAAGGTCATCTCAAGGTCATTCCAAGGTCATCCCAAGGTCATCCCAAGGTCATCCCAAGGTCGTCCCAAGGTCATCTCAAGGTCATTCCAAGGTCATCCCAAGGTCATCTCAAGGTAATTCCAAGGTCATCCCAAGGTCATCCCAAGGTCATTCCAAGGTCATCCCAAGGTCGTCCCAAGGTCATCTCAAGGTAATTCCAAGGTCATCCCAAGGTCATCCCAACGTCATCCCAAGGTCATCTCAAGGTCATTCCAAGGTCATCCCAAGGTCATCCAAAGGTCATCCCAAGGGCACCCCCAAGGTCATCCCAAGGTCATCCTAAGGTCATCCCAAGGTCATCTCAAGGTCATTCCAAGGTCATCCCAAGGTCATCCAAAGGTCATCCCAAGGTCGTCCCAAAGTCATCCAAAGGTCATCCCAAGGGCTCCCCAAGGTCATCCCAAGGTCATCCTAAGGTCATCCCAAGGTCATCTCAAGGTCATTCCAAGGTTATCCCAAGATCATTCCAAGGTCATCCCAAGGTATTCCCATAGTCATCCCAAGGTCATCCCAAGGTCATCTCAAGGTCATTCCAAGGTCATCCCAAGGTCATCCAAAGGTCATCCCAAGGTCATCCCAAGGTCGTCCCAAGGTCATCCCAAGGTCATCCCAAGGTCATCCCAAGGTCGTCCCAAGGTCATCCCAAAGTCATCCCAAGGTCATCTCAAGGTCATCCAAATGTCATCCCAAGGTCATCTCAAGGTCATTCCAAGGTCAACCCAAGGTCATCTTAAGTTCACCCCAAAGTCATTCCAAGGTTATTCCAAGGTTATTCCAAGGTCATCCCAAGGTCATCCCAAGGTAATCCCAAGGTAATCCCAAGATCAACCCAAGGTCATCCCAAGGTCGTCCCAAGGTCGTCCCAAGGTCACCCCAAGGTCATCCCAAGGTCATCCCAAGGTCATCCCAAGGTCATCCCAAGGTCATCTCAAGGTCATTATAAGGTCATCCAAAGGTCATCCCAAGGTCATCCCAAGGTCATCTCAAGGTCATCTCAAGGTCATCCCAAGGTCATCCAACGGTCATTCCAAGGTCATCCTAAGGTCATCCCAAGGTCATCTCAAGGTCATTCCAAGGTCATCCCAAGGTCATCCCAAGGTCGTCCCAAGGTCATCCCATGGTCATCATAAGGTCATCCCAAGGTCATCCCAAGGTCATCCCAAGGTCATCCAAAGGTCATCCCAAGGTCATCCCAAGGTCATCCCAAGGTCATCTCAAGGTCATCTCAAGGTCATCTCAAGGTCATCCCAAGGTCGTCCCACGGTCATCTCAAGGTCATTCCAAGGTCATCCCAAGGTCATCCCAAGGTCATCCCAAGGTCATCCCAAGGTTATCCCAAGGTCATCCCAAGGTCATCCCAAGGTCATTCCAAGGTCATCCAAAGGTCATTCCAAGGTCATCCCAACACTCTGTTCCTCCAAACTCAAAACTGCCAAAACTAATGACCATGTTGAATAAAAAAGAACGATATGTGATTCATTATAAGAATCTGAAACAAGCTATAGCTGCAGGCTTAAATGTTACCAAAGTGCATCGCATCTGTTCAAATTAATGAATAATGCTGTTTTCGGTAAAACCATGGAGAATGTTCGTAAACACAAAGTGGTTAAATTAGTAACGCGATGGCATGGAAGATATGGAGCTAATCATTACATATCCCAACCTAATTTCCACAGTCGAACAATATTTAACGAAAATCTTGTAGCCATAGAATTATCAAAGCTTGAAATAATGTTTAAGAAACCGATATATGTGGGTATGTCCATATTAGATATAAGTAAAACCTGTTTATACGATTTTCATTGAATACAGAACGTTTGAATTTTTCTTTCGATTGGATTCATATTGAATCACACCTAAGCGTGCCTAGAAGCCTTCGTAAGTGCTAATATGAGTTTTCAACCAGTTTTAATGCAATATGTGACGTTGCGAGATGCTTTTGGTGTACTTATTATTTATTTAAGCAGCACTTTTATCGTTTCGGTTGCAGTTAGGCTATTATACACAGCTAGCTATGTTTATAGGTGTTCAGAACCATTAAATTGCTCTCTAACATAAACAAAATAACGAATTATTTGAAAACAAAATGTTTAAATTTTTCTTTTGATTGGATTCATATTGAATCACACCTAAGCGTGCCTAGAAGGTTTCGTAAGTGCTAATATTAGGTTTTCATTAAGTTTGAATGCAGTATGTGACACTGCGAGATGCTTTTGGTGTACTTATTATTCGTTTAAGCAGCACTTTTAGCGTTTCGGTTGCAGTTAGGCTTTTATACACAGCTAGCTATGTTTATAGGTGTTCAGAACCCTTAAATTTCCCTCTAACTTAAACAAAATAACGAATTATTTTAATACAAAATGTTTGAATGTTTCTTTCGATTGAATTCATATTGAATCACACCTAAGCGTGCCTAGAAGATTTCGTAAGTGCCAATATGAGGTTTTCATTAAGTTTGAATGCAGTATGTGACACTGCGAGATGCTTTTGGAGTACTTATTATTCGTTTAAGCAGCACTTTTAGCGTTTCGGTTGCAGTTAGGCTTTTATACACAGCTAGCTATGTTTATAGGTGTTCAGAACCATTAAATTGCTCTCTAACATAAACAAAATAACGAATTATTTGAAAACAGAATGTTTGAATTTTTCTTTCGATTGGATTCATATTGAATCACACCTAAGCGTGCCTAGAAGATTTCGTAAGTGCTAATATGAGGTTTTCATTAAGTTTGAATGCAGTATGTGACACTGCGAGATGCTTTTGGTGTACTTATTATTGGTCATCCCAAGGTCACCCCAAGGTCATCCCAAGGTCCTCCCGAGGTCATCTCAAAGTCATCCCAAGGTCATCCCAAGGTCGTCCCAAGGTCATCTCAAGGTCATTCCAAGGTCATCTAAAGGTCATCCCAAGGTCTTCCCAAGGTCATCTCAAGGTCGTCTCAAAATCATCCCAAGGTCATCTAAAGGTCATCCCAAGGTCTTCCCAAGGTCATCTCAAGGTCGTCTCAAAATCATCCCAAGGTCATCCAAAGGTCATCCCAAGGTCATCCTAAGGTCATCCCAAGGTCATCTCAAGGTCATTCCAAGGTCATCCCAAGGTCATTCCAAGGTCATCCCAAGGTCATCTCAAGGTCATTCCAAGGTCGTTCCAAGGTCATTCAAAGGTCATCCCAAGGTCATCTCAAGGTCATCTCAAGGTCATCCCAAGGTCATCCCAAGGTCATCTCAAGGTCATCTCAAGGTCATTCCAAGGTCATCCAAAGGTCATTCCAAGGTCATCCCAAGGTCATCTTAAGGTCATCCCAAGGTCATTCCAAGGTCATCCCAAGGTCATCCCAAGGTCATCCCAAGGTCATCTCAAAGTCATTCCAAGGTCATCCCAAGGTCATCCAAAGGTCATCCCAAGGGCACCCCAAGGTCATCCCAAGGTCGTCCCAAGGTCATCTCAAGGTCATTCCAAGGTCATCCAAAGGTCATCCCAAGGTCATCCCAAGGTCATCTCAAGGTCATCCCAAGGTCATTCCAAGGTCATCCCAAGGTCACCTCAAGGTCATTCCAAGGTCATCCAAAGGTCATCCCAAGGTCATTCCAAGGTCATCCAAAGGTCATCCCAAGGTCATTCCAAGGTCATCCCAAGGTCATCCCAAGGTCCTCCCAAGGTCAACTCAAGGTCATCCCAAGGTCATCCTAAGGTCATCCCAAGGTCATCTCAAGGTCATTCCAAGGTCATCCCAAGGTCATCCAAAAATCATCAAAAGGTCGTCCCAAGGTCATCTGGTCATCCCAAGGTCATCCCAAGGTCGTCCCAAAGTCATCCCAAGGTTATCCCAAGATCATTCCAAGGTCATCCCAAGGTATTCCCATAGTCTTCCCAAGGTCATCCCAAGGTCATCTCAAGGTCATTCCAAGGTCATCCCAAGGTCATCCAAAGGTCATCCCAAGGTCATCCCAAGGTCGTCCCAAGGTTATCCCAAGGTCATCACAAGGTCGTCCCAAGGTCATCCCAAAGTCATCCCAAGGTCATCCCAAGGTCATCTCAAGGTCATCCCAAGGTCATCCCAAGGTCATTCCAAGGTCATCCAAATGTCATCCCAAGGTCATCTCAAGGTCATCCCAAGGTCATCCTAAGGTCATCCCAAGGTCATCTCAAGGTCATTCCAAGGTCATCCCAAGGTCATTCAAAAATCATCCCAAGGTCGTCCCAAGGTCATATGGTCATCCCAAGGTCATCCCAAGGTCGTCCCAAAGTCATCCCAAGGTTATCCCAAGATCATTCCAAGGTCATCCCAAGGTATTCCCATAGTCATCCCAAGGTCATCCCAAGGTCATCTCAAGCTCATTCCAAGGTCATCCCAAGGTCATCCAAAGGTCATCCCAAGGTCATCCCAAGGTCCCAAGGTTATCCCAAGGTCATCCCAAGGTCGTCCCAAGGTCATCCCAAAGTCATCCCAAGGTCATCCCAAGGTCATCTCAAGGTCATCCCAAGGTCATCCCAAGGTCATTCCAAGGTCATCCAAATGTCATCCCAAGGTCATCTCAAGGTCATTCCAAGGTCATCCCAAGGTCATCTTAAGTTCACCCCAAAGTCATTCCAAGGTTATTCCAAGGTCATCCCAAGGTCATCCCAAGGTAATACCAAGGACATCCCAAGGTCATTTCAAGGTCATCCAAAGGTCATGCAAAGGTCATCCCAAGGTCATCCCAAAGTCATCCCAAGGTCATCCCAAGGTCATCCCAAGGACATCCCAAGGTCATTTCAAGGTCATCCAAAGGTCATCCAAAGGTCATCCCAAGGTCATCCCAAGGTCATCTCATGGTCATCTCAAGGTCATCTCAAGGTCCCCAAAGTCATCCAAAGGTCATCTCAAAATCATCCCAAGGTCATCCAAAGGTCATCCCAAGGTCATCCTAAGGTCATCCCAAGGTCATCTCAAGGTCATTCCAAGGTAATCCCAAGGTCATCCAAAAGTCATCCAAGGTCGCCCCAAGGTCATCCCAAGGTCATCCCAAGGTCATCCCAAGGTCGCCCCAAGGTCATCCCAATGTCATCCCAAGGTCATCCCAAAGTCGTCCCAAGGTCATCTCAAGGTCATTCCAAGGTCATCTAAAGGTCATCCCAAGGTCATCCCAAGGTCATCTCAAGGTCATCTCAAAATCATCCCAAGGTCATCCAAAGGTCATCCCAAGGTCATCCTAAGGTCATCCCAAGGTCATCTTAAGGTCATTCCAAGGTCATCCCAAGGTCATCCAAAGGTCATCCGAGGGTCGTCCCATGGTCATCCAAGGTCATCCCAAGGTCGTCCCAAGGTCATCTCAAGGTCATTCCAAGGTCATCCCAAGGTCATCCAAAGGTCATCCCAAGGTCATTCCAAGGTCATCTCAAGGTCACCCCAAGGTCATCCCAAGGTCATCCCAAGGTCGTCCCAAGGTCATCTCAAGGTAATTCCAAGGTCATCTAAAGGTCATCCAAAGGTCATCCCAAGGTCATTCCAAGGTCATCTCAAGGTCACACCAAGGTCATCCCAAGGTCATTCCAAGGTCATTTCAAGGTCATGCAAAGGTCATCCCAAGGTCATTCCAAGGTCATCTCAAGGTCACCCCCAAGGTCATCCCAAGGTCATCCCAAGGTCATCCCAAGGTGATCTCAAGGTCATCCCAAGGTCATTTCAAGGTCATCCCCAGGTCATCCCAAGGTCGTCCCAAGGTCATCTCAAGGTCATTCCAAGGTCATCCCACAGTCATCCCAAGGTCATCCCAAGGTTATCCCAAGGTCATCTCAAGGTCATTCCAAGGTCATCCCAAGGTCATCCCAAGGTCATCCCAAGGTCGTCCCAAGGTCATCTCAAGGTCATTCCAAGGTCATCCCAAGGTCGTCCCAAGGTCATCTCAAGGTAATTCCAAGGTCATCCCAAGGTCATCCCAAGGTCATTCCAAGGTCATCCCAAGGTCGTCCCAAGGTCATCTCAAGGTAATTCCAAGGTCATCCCAAGGTCATCCCAAGGTCATCCCAAGGTCATCTCAAGGTCATTCCAAGGTCATCCCAAGGTCATCCAAAGGTCATCCCAAGGGCACCCCAAGGTCATCCCAAGGTCATCCTAAGGTCATCCCAAGGTCATCTCAAGGTCATTCCAAGGTCATCCCAAGGTTATCCAAAGGTCATCCCAAGGTCGTCCCAAAGTCATCCAAAGGTCATCCCAAGGGCTCCCCAAGGTCATCCCAAGGTCATCCCAAGGTCATCTCAAGGTCATTCCAAGGTTATCCCAAGATCATTCCAAGGTCATCCCAAGGTATTCCCATAGTCATCCCAAGGTCATCCCAAGGTCATCTCAAGGTCATTCCAAGGTCATCCCAAGGTCATCCAAAGGTCATCCCAAGGTCATCCCAAGGTCGTCCCAAGGTCATCCCAAGGTCATCCCAAGGTCATCCCAAGGTCGTCCCAAGGTCATCCCAAAGTCATCCCAAGGTCATCTCAAGGTCATTCCAAGGTCATCCAAATGTCATCCCAAGGTCATCTCAAGGTCATTCCAAGGTCAACCCAAGGTCATCTTAAGTTCACCCCAAAGTCATTCCAAGGTTATTCCAAGGTCATCCCAAGGTCATCCCAAGGTAATCCCAAGGTAATCCCAAGATCAACCCAAGGTCATCCCAAGGTCGTCCCAAGGTCGTCCCAAGGTCACCCCAAGGTCATCCCAAGGTCATCCCAAGGTCATCCCAAGGTCATCCCAAGGTCATCTCAAGGTCATTATAAGGTCATCCAAAGGTCATCCAAGGTCATCCCAAGGTCATCTCAAGGTCATCTCAAGGTCATCCCAAGGTCATCCAACGGTCATTCCAAGGTCATACTAAGGTCATCCCAAGGTCATCTCAAGGTCATTCCAAGGTCATCCCAAGGTCATCTCAAGGTCGTCCCAAGGTCATCCCATGGTCATCATAAGGTCATCCCAAGGTCATCCCAAGGTCATCCAAAGGTCATCCCAAGGTCATCCCAAGGTCATCCCAAGGTCATCTCAAGGTCATCTCAAGGTCATCTAAAGGTCATCCCAAGGTCGTCCCAAGGTCATCTCAAGGTCATTCCAAGGTCATCCCAAGGTCATCCCAAGGTCATCCCAAGGTCATCCCAAGGTTATCCCAAGGTCATCCCAAGGTCATCCCAAGGTCATTCCAAGGTCATCCAAAGGTCATTCCAAGGTCATCCCAAGGTCATCTCAAGGTCATCCCAAGGTCATCCCAAGGTCATCCCAAGGTCATCCCAAGGTTGTCCCAAGGTCATGTCAAGGTCATTCCAAGGTCATTCCAAGGTCATCCAAAGGTCATTCCAAGGTCATCCCAAGGTCATCTCAAGGTCATCCCAAGGTCATCCCAAGGTCATCCCAAGGTCATCCCAAGGTTATCCCAAGGTCATCCCAAGGTCATCCCAAGGTCATTCCAAGGTCATCCAAAGGTCATTCCAAGGTCATCCCAAGGTCATCTCAAGGTCATCCCAAGGTCATCCCAAGGTCATCCCAAGGTCATCCCAAGGTTGTCCCAAGGTCATGTCAAGGTCATTCCAAGGTCATCCAAAGGTCATCCCAAGGTCATCCCAAGGTCATCTCAAGGTCATCCCAAGGTCAGTCCAAGGTCATCCCAAGGTCGTCCCAAGGTCGTCCCAAGGTCATCTCAAGGTCATTCCAAGGTCATCCAAGGTCATCCCAAGGTCATCCCAAGGTCATCCCAAGGTCATCTCAAGGTCATTTCAAGGTCATCCCAAGGTCATCCCAAGGTCATCTCAAGGTCATCCCAAGGGCACCCCAAGGTCATCATAAGGTAATCCCAAGGTAATCCCAAGATCAACCCAAGGTCATCCCAAAGTCATCCCAAGGTCATTCCAAGATCATCCTAAGGTCACCCCAAGGTCATCCCAAGATCAACCCAAGGTCATCCCAAGGTCATCCCAAGGTCATCTAAGGTTATCCCAAGGTCATCCCAAGGTCATCTCAAGGTCATTCCAAGGTCATTCCAAGGTCATCCCAAGGTCATCCAAAGGTCATCCCAAGGTCGTCTCAAGGTCATCCCAAGGTCATCTCAAGGTCATCCCAAGGTCATCCCAAGGTCATCTCAAGGTCATCTCAAGGTCATTCCAAGGTCATCCAAAGGTCATCCCAAGTTCATCCTAAGGTCATCCCAAGGTCATCTCAAGGTCATTCCAAGGTCATCCCAAGGTCATCCAAAGGTCATCCCAAAGTCGTCCCAAGGTCATTTCCAAGGTCATCCCAAGGTCATCCCAGGGTCGTCCCAAGGTCATCCCAAGGTCATCCCAAGGTCAT
>CALNHX010009647.1:0-47731 GCA_940337035.1 Agriotes lineatus | reverse complement strand
CGCTCCCGGTTACGCGACGTATTGAGAGAGGAGGGACGCGCAGATATGGATACGCGACCGCCGTACCCGTATACGTTCGAGGAGGATCTCACGGCCGTGACAACATTGATTGGCGAATTAGAAGAAAAGATTCAGCTATATTTAGCTAACCCGACTAAAGAAGTAGCGGCTACGATCGAAACGAAATTTTATCACGGAATGAACCGTCTGACGAATTGTTCAGCTATAACGGAGGAAGAGCGAGCGCTCAAACAAAAAGCGTTCGCGGAATTATCACTCATACGTTCAACCTACGAACTTAACCAAGTAAAGCTAGGGTCGTCTGCGACTACGGCTGAGGAAGAAAGCGCCGTAGCGCTGCCATCGACGTCCGGTGTCGCACCTACCATTACCGTCGCGACGATGACTACGACTACGACGGCGGCAACTATGTCGACTCCGAGTTTTGTTGCGCCGATGTCGCGTACGATCTCATTTAAGGCAACCCCCGTTTCGAATGGAACATACAATTCTCAGGTGACCCGAAAGGTCTGTCGGTCAACGCTTTCATCGAGCGTGTTAGCGAACTCAGAGTGGCCAGAACCTTACCGAAGAAGAGTTGTTTATGCAGGCCATCGATTTGTTTTCGGGCAACGCATTGCTATGGTATCGCGCGAATAGAGCGACCCCTAACACGTGGCAACAGTTAGTCAATTTATTACGTCTAGAGTTTCAGCCTGCGAATTATGATGAACGGTTGTTGGACGAAATTAGACGTCGCACGCAAGGCCCTACGGAAAGTATGGGCATTTATATCGCTATCATGCGCACAATGTTTTCGCGCCTGACCGAAGCGGTTCCCGAAGAGAAACAGTTGCGTATTTTGTTGCATAATATTTCACCTTTATACCAAACCCAGTTGGGATTGACGGAGGTCCGGTCGGTCGACGAGCTAGCGCTATACGGACGAAAGATTGAGGAACGGCGCTATGCCATTGAAACTTACGTGCCACCTTCTAGAAAGAAGTCTGACTTAGAAACAGACTTGGCATACGTCGAGGTCGCGCCTATCGCGGAAACGTGCCCAGTTGATATTGTCGAAACGCGTGACGTTAATACTCCCGAGAGGAGGAATCGAGAACCGGCACCCAAGTCAAGCATACGGTGTTGGAACTGTAACGAACCAGGCATAGAGCCAGTAGGTGTCCGCGACCCCGCGGCAAGAAATTCTGTTACCGTTGCGGCAAACCTGAAGTGACCGTAAACACTTGTCCTCGTTGTCGAGCAAGAGATAAGGGACAGGGAACGACCCCGCGAGACGCTGAACGGTCGAGCAGTGTCCTCGCGCGTGTTTAGCAATTCGACTAAATTTATGAAGGGACTTATCGAGGAGCGCGAGACCAAATTTAAAAAAATAAAGTCATTCTCGATTACGTATTAGAAAGGTCATCTGATGACCGTCGACCGCATGTGACTGTTGAAATCATGGGTTTCGAGTTGTTAGCTTTGTTGGACTCAGGAGCGAATCGAACGATCTTAGGAGCTAAGGGTTGGGACGTGTTGCGTACTGTAGGCCTGCGCATAAATAAGAAGCTGAGACCCGTTTGCTCAGTGGCTAATGGACAGACCGTGACCAGTCTAGGTACCCTGCACTTACCTATTCGTTTAAATAACAGAGTGGTAGCTATCGATGTTTTGATAGTTCCGGAGGTTCCGCACACCCTGATCCTGGGGATAGACTTTTGGAAGTCAGTGGGAATAGTCCCAGACGTGTTTCGAGGGGAGTGGGAATTCTCAAAACCCGGCGTAGCGGCCATTGATACTCCTACCGGCAATTTGCAGTCTATGTTCGACCTGAACTCGGATCAACGAGCCCAATTAGACACTCTCGTAAACCGACATTTTACTATCGCTAAACCCGAACTCGGCTGCGCCAAGTACGTTCAACATAAAATCACTACTAGGCGGCACCGGTTAAACAAAGGTACTACCCGGTTTCTCCCGCAATGCAGGCGCATATCGATGCTGAGTTGGACAGTATGCTGAAATCAGGCGTGGTGGAACGTTCTCGTTCAGCCTGGTCGAGCCCGATTTTACTAGTTAAAAAGAAGATGGGACCTATCGTTTCTGCGTTGACTTTCGCAAATTAAATAGCGTCACCGAGAAGGACGCCTACCCGATACCTTACGTGTCTTCGATTTTGGATCGCTTACGCGATGCCCGGTTCATGACGTCGCTTGATATCAAATCCGCGTACTGGCAAATTGAAATGGAAGAGAGATCTAAGGAACTAACGGCCTTCACAGTACCCGGGCGCGGTTTGTTTCAATTTACTCGCATGCCCTTTGGGCTTCATAACGCGCCAGCGACTTGGCAACGTTTCGTCGACCATGTGTTGGGTCCCGAATTGGAACCTTACGTCTTTGTCTATTTAGATGACGTGATTATTTGTACCCCGACTTTCGAAAAGCACGTCGAGATTCTAGACGAAGTATTGCAGCGACTAAACGACGCTGGTTTAACACTGGGTCGTGATAAATGCCATTTTTGCCAACCAGAATTACGATACCTGGGCTATGTCGTTAACGCCCAGGGACTTTTAGTCGACCCCGATAAAGTTTCGGCGATTCTTACTTGCCGCGACCTAGAAACGTTTCGGAGATACGGCGAGTTGTCGGCATGGCATCGTGGTATCGGCGTTTCATACCAAGTTTCTCAGCCATTATTGCTCCGCTGACGTCGTTATTGAAAAAGTTTCAGAAGTTTGAGTGGACCGAGTCATGCGAAGTCGCATTTACAACCATCAAAAATTGCCTAGTTTCGGCACCCATTTTGTCGTGTCCCGATTTTTCTCTCCGTTTATCGTACAGACGGACGCTTCCAATGTTGGTAACGGCGCCGTGCTGACTCAGACCGTTGATGGCCAAGAACAAGTCATCTGTTACATTAGTCGGACTCTTACGAAACCTGAGCGTAACTTTTCGGTTACGGAACGCGAATGTTTGGCCGTCCTGTGGGCCATAGAGAAGTTACGCCCATATTTAGAAGGCACTCACTTCACAGTCGTTACTGACCATCATTCACTTATCTGGCTAAATAATCTTAAGGAACCCACCGGGAGACTCGCCCGTTGGGCTGTTCGTATCCAACAATACGACTTCACGATCAAACACCGGAAGGGAAAAGACCACGTCGTTCCGGATGCGCTGTCCCGTGCTATACCCGAAATAGATGTAGTCTCAGCTGTCGATTCTGGAGAACCCGAAGCCGGTGCTCAGGGGCCGAACGACAGTCGAACTGACCGTTGGTATAGGCGCATGTGTACAACGCGTCGTAGAAAGACCATTCAAGTATTCGGCGTGGAAACTATCGCGAGGGAAATTGTTTAAACATGTTAACGTAAAATACCCCGAATTGGACGAAGGCACGAGTTGGAAAGAGGTGGTTCCGAAGCCTCAACCCGCCGAAATTCTCCGCAAAACCATGACGAACCTACCGCAGGCCATTTAGGCATTTATAAGACCTACGGTCGTATCGCTCAACAGTATTATTGGCCTAAACTTAAGGCGGATGTGACCCGTTACGTTAACCGTTGCGCGACGTGCCTAGCGCAGAAACCCGAACAAAAACGCCCGGCCGGCTTGATGTGTCGTCACCCCGTGGTGGATAAGCCGTGGCAAATGATATCTATCGACATTGTAGGGCCGTTGCCCCGTTCAAAGAAAGGCTACGTATATATTCTGTCCGTGGCTGACTACTTTACCAAATTTACCCTTTTCTTCCCGTTGCGTACCGCCACTGCGACCGCGGTGACTCAGAAAATTGAGAACGATGTTTTCTTGCTCTTTGGAGCACCTCAGTACGTCTTGGTTGACAACGGCGTACAGTTTCGCAGTAGAGAATTCCGACAGCTTACCGATACGTATAAATCACGAATCATCTTTAACGCGCATTATCATGCGCAGGCCAACCCGTCGAACGCGTTAATCGAGTATTAAAAACTATGCTAGCGTCGTACGTGAAAGACAACCACCGGGAGTGGGATAAATATTTGTCGAAAGTCGCTTGCGCAGTGCGTACCGCAGTACACGAAGTCACCGGCATGACCCCATATTTCGCCAATTTCGGCAGAGAGATACAGTTAGAGGGGACGCGCGCCAATAACCCCGAGGAGGTGGATGTTTCGGAACAAATACGAGTAGAGAGTCGCGAAGACTTGTTACGACGGACTCCCGCGTTAAGGTCGGTATATGAAGACATAGTCAAGCGACTAGACGTGGCGTACAAAGCCTCCAAGGCGACTTACGATTTGCGAAGGCGCCCGGCTCAATTCGCCGTTGGCGATACCGTCTGGCGACGAAATTACGTACTTTCCGATGCGGCGAAATATTTTAACGCCAAGTTGGCTCCAAAATTTATAGGGCCGTTTTATATCAGTCGGCAAGTTTCGCTTGCCACTTACGAGCTGTCCGACGAGACCGGTGCCCCGAAAGGCACTTGGCACGCGAAAGACCTAAAACCCAATCCCACGGACGTTTAGCCTTCTAACGCCCGTTTTCCCTAACCCCCCTCCCTTTTTCTTTGTAGGCCTTGACGGCCATACCGCCGGCCTAGAGCCGTATCTTCAGTAGTACCTACCTTTCCCCGAGCTTCCTTGTTGGGGGAACCCCACAATGCGCCGATCCCGTGACGCGCAACGTGCCCTCTTCAGGCGGCTTGCGGGACAGGTTACGAGGGACTTATCCTTTCCCCCCCCCATGTTCTTTTGGAACGGTTGGTCGGAAGTGTGCATGGGAGTAAGACGTTCTATTGACCCGATTTTGACGAGCGCTAACCGCGCGTTTTTTTTTATTATTAGATATTTTCACGGTTCCAATTTGGAACCCCAAACCCTCCTTCCCTATGCTCTATCTTTACCTTTCTTTTCCCCTTGTCATTACTATCTACCGCGTCCCGGCGACAACTACCCAACCCCGTTGTTCTCTTTTTCTTTCCACCTTCCAAAACCTCACTGTTAGGCGACCGTCATGGACCCGGTGTTAAGGTCCAGTCGGCGTTTCGTGGCCGCCGCCGCAGTGCGTGCCACACCCGTTTCGGGTCTGGTCGGTTATATTTTGCTTGTCTTGTCGTTTTGGTGGTCGATTATCGACGTGGTTTTGCGAACCGTTGTGGTGGCACTCCTATTTTGGGAGGGCAGTCGAGCCGGATCGGCGAGACTGTCCTCAGCCTGCCTAGTCTTTGCCCGTTTGGTTCCCCGAGGGAGCCAGACGCGAATCGTTTTGTGGACCCCTGGCGGAGCGCCACTCCTTTTGGGACAGCTAGTTTTCTTGTCGCCCGTCTTCCGTGGTCCGGGGAGTGTGTACTAGCCATCAGCGAACCGCCAGGTCCTACCCAATTTCGTATTTCCACTGGCGTATCCAGTCTTTCTTCTCCTCTTCTCTCTTCCCTCCTGTCGTACCCTATCTGGTGGCCGGTGTGCGTAATTCCTTTGGGGTACAGCTATCGTATCAGCGTTTCCGGCCGTTTGAGTTCTCGTGGCGCCGCAGCCAAAATGCCTCGTTGTTTTATAAGAGACTTCGGGGAACTCTCTTTCAAGTAAGGGGAGTGTTAAGTCATTTTGCTATTTCAGATGCTTAATTGCATTTCACGCCGTTTGTTGGGTCATTTTGGTATTTTGAATAGCCGCCTAAGCTTAGAGCAGCGCGCCCGTATGCTAAGCCCTTTTAGCTCTTTATTTGCTCCATCGCCTAATTCCAGAATCACGATTTCGCACATAGTTAGCCTAAAAAGCAGTATTTGTCGTCGGTTGGAGCTCTCGTCTGATGGCGTTTTTCTGAATTTTGAATAGCACGCTGTGGCGGCGTGATACCAGCGTGGCCCGCATTGGTTTGTTTCATTTAGCACGCTGTCGCGGCGTGATACCAGCGTGGCCCGCATTGGTTGGTTTCATTTCATCGCCTTGCGATTCGCTGTGGTTTAGTCACGTGGGGGACGCGGCGAAGGTGACCTTTTTGCCGACGCTTCCCTCAGTGAGTCTTCCAGAGCCCGTTGCAGAGAACGCTTGTGTGTGGTGGTGGTGATTCGAAATTTGTCGAGTGATCTTCGGCGTAACGTGGGTGTTTTGGAGCCCAGTTCCTGCTACTATTAGTGAGGGGTCGTGCCCCCTTCATCTCGACCTACGAGGATTTGGTTCAGCAGAACGAGTGAGGCCCCCATTATTTTCGTCGTCCCGTTGTACGCGTCTTGACGCGTCTCCCGTCGCCATTGAGGCGGTTATGCATACACCCCCTTTCGCCGTTGTAACACCGAAGGTACCTACCACCTACGATTGCAGCTCGTCGCAACTCAGCTGTACCAGGCTCCCTCGCCGCCCACGCATTAAGGTATGTGCCTTTAACCTGATTACCGCTGTGAACGCGAGTGTTACTCATTACTATTCATTACTACGCTAGTGTATTCATTCAGACTGCAGACAGTTCAGGCCGTGAAGGCTACTGTAAATCGTCGCTGCCCTTGCATAAGGCAATGTGTATCTTTGTACCTATTCACTACTACGCTAATGTATTCATTCAGACTGCAGACAGTTCAGGCCGTGAAGGCTAATGTAAATCGTCGCTGCCCTTGCATAAGGCAATGTGTATCTTTGTACCTATTATTGCTGTTCACTAATGTTCAACATCTGTCGTTACTTTGTACCTATTATTGCTGTTCACTAATGTTCAACATCTGTCGTTAAGCTTAGAGCGCGCGTGCCAGCTGGTGCCCTTAATTATAGAGTAAAGTTAGATACAGGGCGACGCATTCTGCTACCCATTGTAACTCGAAGTGAAATATATGATTGGTTAGTTAAGGGAACTATTGTTTGTTTCGGTTTGTGCATGTTCTGTTACAGATAGACGCCCCTTTATTGTACGAATTATTGTACGACGGAACGAGGAAGCTGTGAGCGTGCAGGTGAGTGAGACAGCTGCGTAGTCGTGGTCGGATGGACACCTAATCACAATCCTTGCTTAAGGCAATCCCGAAGTTGTTGTTTGACCTTGCAACTCTTGAATAATCTTATTGGCGGAGTATTTTTGCATGCTTCGCTCCCGTCTAACCGTCCAGGCCCGGTTAGCCGGGTTACGACAGGCTTGGTGGCGCCCTCATAATTTCGACATACCCTGTATATATTATGCCACAACGCGCTTGCCCAGAACGTATCGTGTGACTCACGCCCGACTCCTGAGCGTTCAGCCGTGGCCTATTAGCCTATTTCGAACCGATTTCAGGGCAAGTGTGTCATGTTTTCAGGACTGATTCCGTGGTGCGATGCTCACCTTGGGTGGGTGTCGTAAAGTCCTTTTTATACCGTAACACTTGTTACTCTATTTATTTTTTTAAATTTAATATTAACCATCTCAACACTACATAATGTTATTCATGGTTGTGTTATAATAAGAATTATATCAGTATATTATAATTATAGAATGCCATGTGGGACACATTTTCCATCAAATATTAGGCACTGTTCACTCACTGTCAATGTCATCTTCAGAGCCTGGAACGTCTTGTGGTAATCTCCGTTTGAAGCGGGTGTGGATGTTCTTCTCGCCTAAATGTTGAAGGATACCATTGTTACTGCTACTTAGGTTGGATACTTGTTTTTTGGTAAGTTTTCGTACAAACTGTTCTATAGTGCTGATCCCTAGTTCGTCGTGGATTTGCTGATTACGAATAAACCAGGAAGCATCTGTTGATATCTGCAGGATTTTATTTGAAACACTTGTAGTTTCTTGTAATTGGTTTTCGTTGTAGTGCTCCAGACCTGACAGGCATATGTTATTATAGGTCTGAGAAGTGATGTGTATAACAGTGTTATACATTCTTGTCACATTGGGGTATACCTGTTAATAAGTGGATACAGTAGCCTTAACCGGTTGTATTCTTGGTTGAGTTTCATATTGATATGGTAACTCCTGGTTAACCTTGTATCTAAGTATACTCCCAGATATTTAATGGCAGCAGTTTTGGAGCTCCAAGGGATTATTTGGTCATGGATGCGTATGCTGTCAAGTTCCTGGATTCGCCTTAGTGTGAACACTTTCGTTGCGCATTTGGTTGGGTTGAGTGTTATGCACCATTTGTTAAGCCATTTATTAAGTGCAGAGATTGCAGTCTGTAGTTTTTCAATGGCTACATTTTGCGTGAAAATGGAATTATCATCTGCAAACAGTGCCATTTTGGTTTGTTGTAAGTTGGGTATGTCGTGAATATATATATAAATATGGCCTTGATGTGTTTGGTGTTTGAGATAGTGCTATTTATTTTTACTGCAAATGACCTATCTTCTAGGAAGGAAAATGTGGAAGAGGCAGGTGTAGTAGTTTATATTTTAAAACTTCTAGCCATACCTTATCAAACGCTTTTGTAATGTCTAAAAACGCGGCCACTGTATATTTTTTGCTTTAAAATCTACGCTCAATGATTTCTATTATCCTGTGTAGTTGTACGGCTGAATGACCTTAACGAAATCCGAACTGGAAGGGTGAAATTATCTCATATTCGTTGAGTGCTGAATTTAAGCGTTATAAGATGACTCTCTCTAATAGCTTAAATATTGTCGTGAAAAGGCTTATCGGTCTAAAGGAGTTGCAATTAGTTTTGTTTTTTCCAGGTTTTGGAAACATGAGGATGTGCGCATGTTTCCATGGTGTGGGGAAGTATCCTATTCTCAGACAGGCGTTAAAGACTATAACTAAGAATGTAATTGCCTTCTTTGTTAGGTTTTTTAATACTACGTTAGGTATAAGATCGTGACCTGGTGCTTTCTTGAGTGATAGTAGCTGTATGTACTGTTTTAGTTCTGTTGGGGAAGTTGGTTTGTTGAAGTCGTCTGAAATTGGAGGTGTTTTTCGATTTGTTGGTTATTCTGATTGAGTGAGTCATAATAATGGGTGTAAACCAAGGTGTTAGGCAAATAAGTTACATTCAGACGAGTAAGTACCATTCGGTTTTTTATTGTAGGTATTATTTCTTCATGTCTTGTTATGTTTTTGGTGACTTGCCAAAGCTTAGTGCTATTGGGTTCTATGTTCTCAATATTTTTTCTATAAGTAAATATTCTGTACTTACCTAATTCGCGTTTTATCTGGTGGGTTAGATTGTTGAGCTGGTTTTTTAGAAGTGGGTCTTTAGTCCTCTGCCACTGCAAGAAGGCAGTGTTTCTATGTTTCTACTTAATTATGTTTAATATATATATACTGGTGGGATGGATGTTTGGGTTTTTGGTTCTCTTTTTATATTCGATTCTAGTAGTAACGATTCGTTGATAGTTTCTGTAAATGTTTCTATTGCTCCATCAGTTTCGTTGGTGTTACATATTTTAGCAGAATTGACAATTTCATTGTCAAGGTTATTTTGGAAGATTTCCCAGTTTACGTATCCTTTTATCATACGAGGAAGTGCTGGTCCGTAGTTTGGTGTAATGTGAACGTTATAACTACGAGGAGATGGTCGGAGTCTAATTCTGAGATTACTATAATGTTGGATTGGAATGTGTAAATTTTTGATACTGCAATATCTAGGATGTCCGGTTGTTGGTCGTTTCTGTAAGGATAATAAGTATATTAATTTGATGTATGTATTTTTAGCTGATACTTTGCTAGCCACCTGTTTAGTTTGGTACCATTGGGATCGTTAGCACGGCAACCCCAGAGGGTAGACTTGCTATTTAGGTCACCCATAATAAGTGTTGGTAATGGTGAGTTAAATAAGTTTTGTATGTCGGTTTCTTTAAGAGACTTGTTGGGTTGCCTGTAAGCTGTTGTAAGTTGAATAGTGTTGAAATTAGCGGTGTTGACGATGATAGTGATAGTCTCGAGATTGTGTATAACAATTTCGTGGGGGGTAGAATGCTTTAAGTTTTGTTTTATGATGACTGCGACTCCTCCCCACGCTGCTCCTAAATCTATGTGCCTATCTTTTTGGTAGATGCTATAGCCGCTTATCTTAAATATTTCACCATCGGACAGATGGGTTTTAGTGATACACGCTATGTCAACGTTATATCTTGCTAAGAAGGAATTAAATGTGAATTATTTGGATAGTATTCCATTGTCATTCCAGTTAAGGATTGTTAGTTTTTGTATTGTTGGGACTTGATTATCCATTAATGATGTTGGACAATAAGTGTGTTATTATGGATATTTTAATTTGGGGTAGGTATGGAGTGATTATTTTTTTGATGGGTTTTAGGATTGTTTCAAAATTGAAAGACTGAGGTAGTTGGGTGGTTATTTCAGGTGTTTGTTTCGTTTGACTGAGGTTTGATTGTGCTGCTTGGCTAAATGTCGTGTTTGGGTTTACCCTTGATTGTTGGGGCAGTCTCCTCTGACTTATTGTCGGTGCTCGTTGTCTTTGAAGTTCTAAGTGGTGGGGGCAACCTCTATATCTGGGGGGATGATCGCCGCCACGATTAAAGCATTTTGGAGGGTCGCTGGATTTTTTTCACAGGCGTTGGGGAGATGTTTTACATTACACTTAACGCATCTTGGTTTGGCTGAGCAATAATTTTTTGTATGGCCAAATCTTTGGCATTTGTGACATTGGGAAATATCACTTGTTTTCCTTCGTGCTTCTACAGTTACAATTGAGTGAAATATTGTTTTTATTTCAAATATCTCTTTGGCCGTTTCATTCGCAGTTAGGATTAGTGCACATATTGGCATTGGATGTTTATTTTTGTTTAATAGGCGTGTGACACTTATTATGGGCAGTTTCTTTGTTAAGAGTTCTTCTTTAACTTCGGTGTCAAATAGAGAGATTGGAACATTTTAACGGACAGGGGTTTTTCGTTTAGATTACGGAACGTATGGAATTCGATAGTGTTATTCATATAATATTTGGTTAGTGCTCGATAATTATCTATTGTTGTTAGATTAACTTTTAAGTACTTATTGCTGTATGCAGTGGTGAATTCCTTTTCTTGTGTAATATTCTTGATATTCTTTATTATCTCTTGGTGGTTGTTTGCATTATGGACAAATATTGGTGGCATTTTATATGTTTTAGTCACATTTTTGGATGTTGTTGTGTCGTTATCGGGTGCGTTTTGGGTTGATAGTGGGTAACATGGATTTCTTCTGATTAAATCATCGGGGTTCCAGAAATATCTCTTGATTACCTCATCAATGAGAGGTGTGAGTTCGTCGCTTTTTCGTTTCTCCGGTGTGGAGAGTCCCATGTTGCACTATTTTTTCTCCGTTTAGCAGTTACTCAACCCCGCAAGGCTGAGTATTTTAATTAGCAGCTGTATTGTCCTAGTTATATGTATTCACTTTACACAGTTTAACCACGAAAGTACGATGAGAAGCGCTAACCGTGGCTAGAATGATAGGTACTACTCTAGTTTTCTATTTATTAGATCTGCGTTTCCGAGTAGAGCACAGTTAATTTGGTGCCTAACCATTCACAAATGGTCTCGTCGAACTCGATTTCGCCCACTATCGGTTTCGAACTGAGGACTTGCTTAATGCAAGTCTAACTCTCTACCGCTCTACACGGCTTCTTACATACTAATTGTAATAATAATAATTGTACGTAATATATAACAACATATCTAATAGAAATGGTCACTGTTCCCTGAAAAAAACACGATAGCCTGCTCACAAGTAACAAATCTTTAAGAATTTTTATTTCTGAAAAATAATATTTTCTGCTAGATTATTTCAATTTCTTCATTGTCTAACCTGGTTGTTTAATTGCTCTAAATTATTTCCTGTGTAGGACTACTGAAATAGTATGTTTCAAAGAGAAATTAAAATGGCAGAGTTAACAAAACCGAAGCTATGTAATAGCACGGCTCTTATTCGTTTTGAAAGAATTGCAATGATCTTTGAAAATATAACTGCGGCAGTAATTTCAAAAGAAAAAGTTATTTTAAAAACTAGCTTTGTAGCAACTGTTTGAAGTACACAAAAAGAAAACACTCAGATATTCCCTGATGCAAAGCACGAGCAATTCAGCTGGATACATACACGATTGGAAAGTCCATTCCCTAGAGAGCTTTTATTTGTGCCAAACAAAATGCAAATTAAAGTTGTTAACTGAATTCCTTCTAAAATAGCATATTTTAATGACAGCAACTATCGAGTAACTTAAACTTTTAATTGAAATGTGAATTGCTGATATGAACAGAACGTTTTGTATTGCTACTGTAAATAGCGCAAATAGACACTTCTTTCAATTTCAACGAAATTGTTGCATTCCAATTTCCGATTTCGCCATTCTTTGACGTTTCGTCATAAAGCCTCTCGGAGGAGCCTTTATCTCTCACTGTTTCCACATGCAGTGCGTTTCTGAGGCTCAAACCTGAAACGATTAAGCGAAAACGGCGGCTGGGCCCATAAGTTACGTTAACTTCATTATTCCAAAAGTTTACTTTTATTTTTCTGCCTACGCTGCTCATATTAAATTTAATGTATCGCGCTTGGCATTTGAAAGTAGCAATTTTCCTTTAGGATCTGGCGATTATATTCACTTATCTTCGCCCTGGTAGATGTCGCGAATGGGATTCGGAAGCGAAAGCAGTTTAGTTGTGGCTTAATATTATCTTGTACAATTAGAAAGCCAGTTTCCGGCAGAACTGCTATCTTCGTTTGTGGAACTCGAAGGGTTGCTATTTGAAATAAATTCTTTGGGTTAGAAACGCTGTTTGCAAATTGTCGCATTTATTAGCTTTTACTCTGTTTCTCTAGTCATCAATTGATCAATTAATGTCTTTGGCTGGTTTGATCCTATACGGTGATTTCTATGTTGTCCTGTCAGCTCTCTGCAAGTCTACATAACTGTTGCATTGTAAGCCTTTTATAAATACATATTCTTTTTTGTATATCGCTCATCAAAGTTAGCTTATCTCAAATACATTTCCAACATCTCTACGTTTGAGATCCTCTCCATCCAACTTATTGTTATTATACGTCCGTAGTACCATAGATCAGAAGCTTCCAGCCTCCTCTTTCCATTTATGGCTATCGTCCAGGTTTCATATCCATATAATGATATGCTTCACGCAAAAGTTTTTAAGAGGTGTTTTCTCTTATCGATTAAGAGATGATTTGAAGTTTCTTTTTTAAGAAAATCTATTTTTGCTTGCTGTATTCTGCTTATCTTCTTGCTACTCATTGTGTGTTTAGTTTCTGTTCTTTGGCTCAGAGGTAACAAAATTCTCCAACTTCTTCCACTATCTGATCCTCTAGGTTAATACGTGTTCTCGGTACTGGCGTCCTACTGCGTACCAGAATTTTAGATTCCCTCGCATTTATCTTCATATTATGTTGTTGTAAGAGTAATTCTTTTTTAGCTCTTGGAATAATTCGTCCAAAGGCTTTTGAATAAATACATTAGAAAAGGTTGGGAAACGGACGTGATCATCCTTGTCCCACACCCTTCTCAAATTTTGCATATTTACTTGCTTCTCCGATGTTTATTACTGCTTTTCGATAAATTATTCTGGTTAATATTTTAGAGGCATGAGATGACCTATAGTTTTCACATTTATCGGAGTTGCCTTACTTAGGTATAGGAATTATAATATTTGTTTTGAAATTTTTAGAAACTTCTTCTATTTCATACATCTGACATACATATTTGTCTAGTATTCTGTGATTTATTTCACCAATGTTCTTTATGATTTATGCTGGGGTGTGGTCTATTACCGGCGCTTATTTTCAGATCTTTTATTACTTTGTTGTATTCAGACAATGTTATCGCATCTCCTTTTTCATTCTCATCTACTTGTGGTTTTGGCTCCAATTAAACTCCCGATGTTTTCTCTTTTGCTCGGATCGACTCTCTATTAATTCTATTTCTTAATTTCTAGTATTTATTTTTCCTTGTTGATGTTTTGACGGTTTTATATTTTCTTATTTCTTTAATCATATTTATAAGAGCGCCCGTAACCCAGGATTTTCGTTTCTGATCTTTTTTTCTTCAGCCAAGAAGTTCTGCGCTTACCAGGCCATCGTCTTCCTTCTATCTTCCGTTGTATCACCAGTTGCAACACCTCTAATCTCTCTGCGTGTCTTATTATATAGCCAAAGTACTCAAGCTTTTTTCTTTTTACAGTTTTAATTCGATTTCTTTCTTTAACCTTCTCAATAATTCGTTGTTCGAAACATGTTCAGTTCAGGGAATTCTCAGAATACGTCTATAGATCCACATCTCGAAAGCTTTCAGTGTCCGTGTGCTGGCCTCCGTCAACGTCCACGCCTCTACCCCATACACTGATACTGGAAACACAGCATCTCATCAGTCTTTTGTAAAATATGTCTTCTAAGGTGGTAAGAAATTCATACAAACTCAATCTGAAGAATTCAGTGTAACTGCGTTACTATGTGACATTTATGCATAATGTCCCTCCGAAAGGACGGTAAAATAGAACACCAATTTACTCAGTTGTGAACAGCCTAAAACCAAAACTATTCTGCAGATATCAAACTGTAACGCATATTATATAATATATATATTAAATATATTGTTGCAAATATTATAATCATATGACTCTATCTCAACACGGTTGGGTCGCTACATCCGAATTAACTACTATTAATAGGCTATAAACAATTATTCAAAAATCTGATTACACATTTATTAGTACACACTTGGCATGCCCGCTATTTAACTGATGGCATATTGCAAGTGTAGTATTTCTAACTGATTAGAATGACATTACTTTTAAGATGGTTCCCCGGTCTTAACGGTACATAAACAGCTCTGAGATTGTATTTAAATAGTCGATGTGCTCGCAGTAACGCTGTTGCTATGCAATAATAGTTGAACGTAAGTACACCGCGTCATAAAACAAAACACTTCTACCCACGCGATGACCGGAAGTGAATCGCAAACCGACGCCACGAACCCATTCACAAAACCACACCTTTTTAAATCTGACCTTTATATGGCTTCTACGATAAATGCCGGCTACCTGCACCGACCTGGACGTCCCATGCTACTCTGGACAAGATATCGTTGCCGGCCTGCTGTTAGCTAAGCCCAAATCTGCACGCGAACCCACCTGGATGTCGGCTGCAACCTCGATGACCTTTTGGATAGCTTTCACTGAAGCTGGGCGCGTGTTTGAAGGCCTCTGCTGCACCACACGTACGGCGCTTGCTTATACACCCGTGCACCTACTTATAAAACTGGCTGGATCTCCGTAAAATCACATCGAAATGCACTGGCTTAAACTGGACCAAATTGATGCCTTGTATCTACCTGGCGGAAGCCCAATTTTAAAGGAAAACTTTCACAAATCACCCAGGACACACTCTCTCAATAAAACACAATTTCTAGTCAACTTGGGTATTTAATAACACATTAAAAATTATTTATTCTGGGGGAGCTTGGCAAATACAACTAACTATCTTGAAGTTACAGTTACAGATTTTGTTTTAGTTGCATGAAATGCCAAACCTACTCTGATTCTAATTTGTTTTTATACAAAGACAAAGCTATTCTAAAAACATCATACTATCAATTATTTACAAGGCTTACGCTATTTTATAACAAATCTGAAATTTAAATTTTTATCATTGCTGGACATTCTTATGCTAAATATCTTTGTTGTTGGTTATGTTATAAATAACTAATAATTATTATTTGACATATAAGACTACTCAAATGTGACTATAGCGATATATTGCTTCTTCAAGGTATTTTAGAAAATATGTATTAGGAGTTGATAAAATGCATTTTACTTGCCGACCCGCAGCGTGTTGTAGTTGCGAATCCATTGTGAATAACTCGTTACAAAATTGTTACTAATAGTACTGCAAATTGCAGCTACATTGACTGTTATGTCTAGACGTGTTTGAGGCTTATAGTAGAGAGGCCAAACTAAATTATGAGGTTTAGCACAAACTGTATCTTATACAAAATTAATCTATATTTAATTTACAATAAAAATGGTCTTATGCATTTTTAACCTCCAGATGTTTCCTTATAAAGAGTATGTTTCGTTATAAAAAGTACTTAGTGATGCATCAATAACGTAGGAAAATTTGTGTGTGAGTATGTATGTATGTACGGCTATTTGTATGTATCTGATAATATACGAGGGAAAGTCAGTAATTAGGTCACAAACTGATGTGAGATATTTAAATATAACAGTGAGCTATTGTAAAATCTGTTATTAGGTGGCAGCACAATCGAGCTTAATGATAGTCAAGTAACAGTTGCCGTATTCCAATAACATGCGTGCGCAGGCAGTGATAAAATGGCGACTGTACTGGAAAAGTGTACTGTGAAAGAGCAGCGTGCCGTTGTCCGTTTTTTTTTCTGGGAAAAGGACTTCCTGCAAATGATACCTTAGCCCCCAGTGACTACCATCTGTTTGGTCCACTAAAAAACAACGTGGCGGCAAACGTTTCGCAGGTGATAATGATGTCGAACGTGAGGAGCGCATGTGGCTGGGACATCACCCCAAAATGGCCCAAAAACTTCTATGCAGCAGGTATTGGGGTACTGATAAAGCGATGGGATAAGCGTATTAATGTAGGTGGAGACTTTGTTAAAAAATAAAACTTGTTTTCGGCTAAGTATTTATCCGAGTATTTTTTTAACAGCCTTTTGTGACCTAATTACTTTTCCTCTTATCTACATTGCTCCCCTCCTTTGTCGCTTTTATCTTCATTTTGCCTATTTTTCCTTTTTAATAATAATAATAATAATAAATTTATTGATGTTAGAATACACATAATATTTTGTACATTATAAATTAAACATATAGCACCTAATCCCGCGAGTGAAAAAATATCTGTATTTTTAAATGCGCGCGCATAGCATCAGCGGATAATTAGACAATATAAACAATAAATCATTAAACAAAATAAAACAGTAAAGCATTAGAAAATAAAACAATACGTCATTAATCAAAATTAAACAATAATTTATTTGCGGGCTTCATGCACAACCTCGGCTAGATATGGAAGAGAAGGAGTTATACAATCAAATTAGTTGATATTGACTAATGTACTTTTGAATTGAGTGTAGTTTTCCAAAATGTAGGCAGTAAGTTTTTTAGAAAAGAGGTTATAATTATTAATTCTTTTTAATTCCATCGGTACACAGTTGAAAAGTTTAGGGCCAATATAGGTAACAAATCTTTGGTTCAGTGAAGTTTTAGTACTAGGGATACTTACACCCGTTTGCATAGTCGTTCGCCAGCGCCTCGCCGGCGACTCGCCGGAGTTTCGTTGTGAATAGTATGTTGGTGGCACTGTAAGTTTATGTCAAATTCGAGCTTAGCAGGTTAGATTTTGTGTCAGTTTCTGTCAAAACTGCCGCGATGCTTAGATTGTCATTCTGCTGGAAAGGTTCTGAAAGTTCCAAATTCCTACTTAAGATTTATTTGTTGTATTCGTAAATTTGACCACATTTCGCAGAAATAAATAGAATCTAAATGACTAAATATGCACACAATACACGCTTACTACGCAGAACTTTATTATATGATAAAATGATTACTTATAATAACCGCCTTATCTATATAATAAGATTAGCTGTGACCCGCGACTTCGTACGCGCGAGGTTCGTTATTTGTGTATTAAATAATGACTAATTATTTCCTGTCATCCCATCCCATCCCCGTCCCCGCCCCTTTCCTCGTCCCCATCCTCGTCCCGCCCCGTCCTCTCCCGTCCCGTCCCGCCTCGTTCCCACCCCTCTCCTCCCATCCCATCCCTTCCCGTCCCATCCCTTCCCGTCGCGTCTCGTCCAGTCCAGTCCCGTCCCGTCCCCCCTCCCATCCCGTTCCATCTCTTCCCGTCCCGTCCCGCCCAGTTCCCTCCCCGCCCCTCCTATTCCATCCCTTCCCGTCCAGTTTCGTCCCGTCCCGCCCCGTCCCTTCCTTTCCCATCCCGTCCCGTCCAGTCCCGTCCCGTCTCCCCTCCCATCCCATTCCATCCCTTCCCTTCCCGTCCCGTCCCGTCCAGTCCCGTCCCCTCTTTTCCCGTCCCCTCTTTTCCCGTCTCCTCTTTTTCCGTCCCGTCTAGTTCCGACCCGGCCCCCCCGTCACCCCCACCCATCCCATCCCATCTCTTCGCTTCCCGTTCCGTCCCGATCCGCCCCGTTCCCTCCCCTCCCATCCCATCCCATCCCATTTCTTCCCGTCCCGTCCCGTCCTGTCCCGTCCCGTCCCTTTCCGTCCCGTCTCATTCCGTCCCGTCATCTCCTATTTTCACCTTCAGGGGACAAATTTCCAAAAACTTTGAATGATTTAGTTCATGAAATTTGATCTTACAACATTCCAACCTCTATTTTACCCCTTTAGGGGGGGGGACGCCAAGCTTTAAAGGTTGTCAAGGAAACGACTGAATGCAACAACGGACATGGACGCGACAAAAATGTAAATAATTCTCGTAACTATAGTAGCAATATTATTATGCCCTCTCGATTTATCACGACAAAAATTATTTCTAAATTTCTAGTGCGTCATTTATTTCCAGTATTGGAGGTATAATAAAAAATACCGTAAAGTATTCGTGGATAACTGGTCTTTAAAACACTTGCTCTATTTCGAGCACTCCGGCTACGCCGTCGTGCTCGAAAACTCGCGCGTGTTTTAAATACCTTGTTATCCACTCATACTTTAATATACTATTTCCATACAAAATTGGAACCCCCATTTTACTTTTTTAGGGGTTGAATTTCGAAATATCCTTCCTTATTTCTTGTATACATCATAAAGGGAACCTCTGTACAAAATTTCAGCTTTCTAAGTCGAAGGGTTTGGGCTGGGCGTTGATGAGTGAGTGAGTGAGTGAGTGAGTGAGTCAAGACTTTTAGAAATATATATATATATAAGATAAAATTCCCAACGGATGTACATATTTGAACACAATTTGAATTTGAACTTAAGATACAATTCATACTATACCGCCCCCGCAAAAAACTGCTCTGCTACAATATTTATTTGAATGTAACATTAGCAATATATGCAATGAAATACCATATTCGCTAAAAGATTTATCAACTACTTACTGCCTTTAGAAAACGGAACCCTAAATATTTTCTATAAAAAAAAATCGTAACATGCTGCCATGTTACTATTATTATTATTATTATTATTAGTCCTGTCCATTCCATTTCACTAGCATTGTTTAAATTCAAGGGTGCTAGCCCTGAATTTCTTATATCTCTTCTTGTATCCTTTGTGTAGTTTGGTTGGTTTTCCTTTTCTGTACTATTTTATACATTTGTATCCTCCGTCATCGTATCACATATATCTTGCACTAAAGTCTTCCATTGGTCTTTTATTTTTGCTATGGTCTTCACTTCATTCCGCTTCATATTTAGGTCTCTACATTCTTGCGCTGTGTATCTTCTCCATGTTATTGGCGGTCTTCCTTGTTTCCTTTTGCCTCTTATGGTGTATTCTAGAGCTTGTTTCGAAATGTCGCTATTTGGTTTTCTTAGAGTGTGTCCTAGCCATTTCCATTTCCTTCTTTTTATGTCTATAATAATTTGAGACTGTTTGGTTCTCTCCCATAGCTGTTTATTTGAAATTGTAGATGACCAGTATATGTTTAGAATTTTTCTTGTCATGTTACTAATAACAGTATAATACAGATAGTACTTCGTGTTCAACTGGCTTTGCTAAGTAACATTTTAATTAGAATTTAGTATAATTTTTCTTAGTTATTGTAGGTATTAACTGTATATTAATGGTGGTTTATAATTTCAAGGTTCATTTGAAAAACAGGTTAACTGAACTGAACCTTGTGATTTTAGGGTGAATATACCATATATTGTATCGTCCACCAAAATAAATACTTTTGTAGACTGCCAACTACATAAAACATTGAAAGAATTAACCTACACCTCAACTAACGCATTAAAATAACTATAATTCCGATTATACAATCTTTAACCTGACTCAGACTTCAGACCGTCACTGACTAACTCTCACAGCAGCGATATAGTCCTTATGTTTTCTCTTCCAAAGACTCCAGTAAGATGTAATATTTAATGTACTTGCCAGATGTGAAACGTTGGTTTAGTCACATTTTACTTTGTAGAAGATCATTCGTGTACATTATGAATTACGAACACTTCTTGCTTGTCCTACACTTACAATAGTACAATATATTCCAGGTGTAGGTTTCTTACAAAATCTTAAATAAAATTACAAAGGGCAGCAATGAATTTCTAATGCAATAAATATGCTCACCAAAGTCACGATAATTCATAGACTCAAAAATATTATCGAGCGGTTCATAATATAAAACAAAGTCATAATACGGCCAGATCATACACCGTTTGTCGTAATTAAAACACCTAAATTTTATGATAACCGGTAGTACAATATCAGACACATACAGCTTAATCACCGCGAATATTAACACAATAGGGTTTCCCCGCTAAAAAGAAATACTACTGTAAGTTAGCAATAATTGGCTAGAAAAACAGTAAGCACGTAGTGAAATAGGCAAAAGTAATAAATAACAGTAAATGACATTTAAACAGCTAGTAAAAACTCGATAGGACTTGAGAAGCTCCTGTCGAGAGCAATGCTGTTTGGTAAAATAGTTCGTTGCAGCTACGTAACTCGTCAATATCCAGCGAGGGGTCTTTACTATGATCACAAGGCAAAGGTTAATGCTTTTTATAATTACCAGCAATCACATCTCGATTAGGTTAACAGACTAAATTATCTCAAGTAACTGGCATTAAAAAATCTACAGTGGCTCGATGCAACAGAATGTCTGCAAAACGGGCACTTCCACAGAAGGAATTTGAACCGAATTCTTAAGAATAGGTGCAAAGTGGCACCAGGGCCCATGAAAGGGGCAGCAAACGTACTGGGCGACGTCCATCAGGCCACGAACGGATCAGATAAAGTCAAAATACAGCGTTGTTCTACGAGAAACGAAATTATATTCCCAAATACCCGCTAAAAAAATGCATCGGCGTAGAAAAAAACAGCTGGAAATTAATTGACAATGTGATTTACGCCATACATAGAATTGAGACTGAGAAATTTCGGCTTTCAGATAAGCAGCCAAACTAATCCATCATAGTAACGTGGAATTAATTCAGACAAAATCTACATAATTTTGGGTTCAAAGAAATTCGAAACTCAAGTTTTCACAAGGCTTGCAAAAAGCGACTCAAGGCGTATTAACCATTAAACAATCAGAATGCGGAAGGCACGAAATTAACAAGTTGAGGCTAAACATATAGATGCCTGCAATGTGTTCTCACGGTCAAGACGAAAATCGTAGCGCGGTAAATTCGAAAATGCCTAACCGACTAGTCGTAAACTTTAACCCGTAAAAAAATCTGTACATCTTTTAAACATTACGATACCTGAAACATGTCGACGCTTTCTCTAAACGTCATTAGAAGTTGACCATTGCAAATTTTTTCAAAGCCAAATTGCCTACGATTAATTGAATTTTTTTTGAGTACCATGCAACATTGCAAAACAAAAATTCCAGAATCCAAAACCACTAAACCAACCAATTTGTCTTTAATACTGGGAGAAATGCAATTATAATTTTTATACATCTTTGCCCAAGCATTATACATACGAGAATTATCTGTTGGTATCGACAATACAGAACCACTTTGTTTATATTTTCCAGCTCAAGCTCTAATTGTTATAAATTCATATTAATATCTACAAAAACAAGCAATTAGCAATGTAAATAATTAAAAACCAACATTGCAAATCTGATAAACGGATCCGACAGGTTAACCACGTAATGGGAAACGAGTAAATAGTTTCCAGTAGCAACTCCGGCCGACAAACTCCCTAAAGTTTGTTTGATGCACCGCGTAATGATAACAACTTCAGTATAATTAATTTGCGCAAGCATTAACTTACTACAGAGCCGGAACGTTCAAAGTTGTCAGGTCTCACGTGGTGCAACTTAGAAATGTGATACAGCTGAAAGTTGAAAAGAGCAGAAAAGCTTAAAGAGTTACCGTCAACCGTTATCCTTTTTAGCAGTGTAAACGTAGCTCTTTTTGGAAAACTTTATCAAAGACAGCTTTTATATTGAGTTCAAAGTTTAAAATGAACATCATTTGCCGAAAAACTCCAGTTCTATGACTGCACGCTTGGCATTACCAAACTAAACCATTAATTTCATAATTCCTGTCGGTTCCTTTACTGTTTCTACTCAAATCAATCTTCTTCTTTAAGCCCTCTTCTCCCCATGGTTATTTGTATGTATTTTCCACATTTGTAAAAGAATGTCCCCTTTTATTTCGTTGAGGAATATTTCATTGCAAAATTATTTCTATTATATACGTAACATCAGGGTAATTATAACATATAATTGGTCGTGATACGATCTCAAATGTATTGTTGACCTTACTTCTATTATAGATGATCTAATCAAGGTTAGAAGCAACGGTTACTCTACTCCAAAGATGTATTTTCAATGTGAGAAATTTACATTAATTACCGTTTGTCATTGTACACATTTCAGCACCGTATTTGATGCTACCTCCAACAATATCTGTTTATGAAACAATTTTATTTCCTTTTACTATCTTTTCAAATGGAGAATATATGGGACATATATGCGCCAGTTTCTAAAAGCCTTTACATATTTTTACCTATACCAAAACAAAGAAAAGTCTTATAACATAAAATCGTTGCTCGCGTTCTTTCTTTTTATGTTTGTATGTATCTTTGTTCGCTATCTCCTCCGAAGATACTAGACCGACTAAACTGTATGATAGCTTAACATTTTGCTAATTTATAGACTTAGATCGTAGGCCGCTTTTTATTTACAAAAAAATACAAAAAGCTTTTAATTTAATTAAAAAGGTGTAAGTAGGGGAACGAAGCGTCCGTCGCCGTGGGCTGCGGTACGGCAGCTGTTGTGGCCGTGTGCTGTTAGCTCGGGTGATTCACTATGTTCACATACCATTATAGCAGCGCATTATTCAAACAAGCCATGTTGGTCCAGGGGTAGAATGCTTCCCTGCCACACGGGCTTCCCGGTTTCGATTCCAGGCCGATGCATCCTTTTTTAGTAAAAATAATAATTTATTTCTGAAGAGTATACATATGTACAATACCAGTTGCCAGACCCTGTACATTATCATGTGGCAGTGTAGCAGAAACGAGTATGTCATTGCCGTTACATGAGGCTAAAAAGTGACACAGCATCTTGTAGTTCTGAAGTTTATGCTATTTCCGTTAGATGGCGATGTAGCAAGCCGAAGTATTCATAATTATATGCAAACTAGAGAAAAATATTTTAATGTTTCTTATAAGACTACAACAGTCGACTGAAACACTTGTAAATAACATTAAACATTAACAACAAAAAATTAAAGAGAAAACAATATTGAGTGCCAACTATTGAACTTAAATAATTTGTGAAGTCATACAATGCATATTCATCATCAAAAATTACTCCCATCTAATATGGTTACGGAAAAGCTCCTAATTTATGAATGCAACTACACTTATACGTAAATGTCCAACTTGGCATTTGATTTTTAAGTGACTTAGTTGCATTTATTAATTGGGAATTATTCCATAGCCATACTAGAAAATAATTTTTGATCATATTATATAATTGGTGATAAAAAAGTCTTTCAATACCAGACGGCTATGATTTGCAAAACATATAGTTCCTAATTAATGGCAACTGTAAGTTACTTAAAAATCAAATGTCAATTTTGACGTTTAAGTATAAACGTAGTTGCATTTATAAATTGGGAACTATAAGTTTTGCAAATTATAGCCTCACGGGACTGACCCGTACTGTGCATGTTATTACTTCTGAATTTTATCATGGTTATTTACTTGTTTCTGAGTATCTGGCGTTAGTAGAACCGTTGGTTCGTCCAGCTAGAGTGTGTTCGGTGGCATTTATAGAGTACTTTTTATTGTTGAACCTGGCGCCCTTTGCAAAATGTTTATTTTAATTCTGGCCCCACGCAAAAGCTAAAGGGAATGTATTACTTATTTGCTACTGTTATCTTCTATTCGCGGCCAAACAGTTTGTAGTAAAGATTGGAACCTACTCCCCCAGAGGGAATTTGACTTCTACTAGACGCCTTAACCGCTCGGCCAGGAACATTACGTAATACACACGCTTATAGTTGTATTATGAAGAATAAGGTGGCGGCTCTCGATCGCAGACGAAGTAAACCCAATCGGTGACCATCCTGCATCACGAATGGACGGAGGAAGCGTCACAAACTTTCATATAATGTAATTATGATACTTTTTAAAATGATTGGGCATTTAAACTGCAGTTATACGTCTATGGTAAAAATATTAAAACAAAAACTATTTGACAGTATGTGTTTCTACACCGATTTATTCATTGATGTTGAATGTATTCATATATAAGTTTTATTGAGCCTGCTTCTCTAATTGAGTGCATCTAAGTACAATTTAATAAATTACTAATACCAGTTACTAATAGTTTGTCTTTGAAATTAGTTTAGCTTTTATATGTTGCTCCACTAAAACGTTTTCGCCAAATTTTAACTACATTCGGGCTCTAATAATAAACATCTAGAAAAGTTATCGTAAAGCTTCCCCCACCTATATTACTGAAAAGCCTTGGTCTCTCTCGACAGTCTTCCTTTATTACTGGAAGTCGAGTTTCCAAACAAAACAACACCGGAAACTGTGAAAACTGTAGCGCACTAAACCAATTATGTTTCTATGACGAGTATCTCAAACTAAGGGAAAATTAAAGGCGGCATGGGTCAAACATTAGCACCGTTTAAGGTTAGCAACCCGATTTGCCTCGTGGACAAAGAGTAGGTTAGCACAAAGCCAGTTACTTTATTTACTTCTAACAACTCTAGCATTCTCAACGCGCTGCAGCGTTAAGCTAAGGGGATTCAGTTACATACGGAGGCAACTTCTGTCGTTAACCGCATTACATCCCCAATGTAATGACAGTGGGTCATTTTATACGTAATTGCCAGCAGTTATGAGGGAGAGAGGAATATTTTCGTAATTACTTTATGTTGAAGCGAGGCCTAAGCCTTGCAATTTTAATGCAAACACTGGTTTTGTTAAGGATTGGAGACCACCTAGAGTTTACTACAGATTTTAGTAAGATGCCGTACCCATTGAATGAAGTTTATTAATATTGTTTGCTGCTTTCACGGTTCCACTTATTTTGTCGTAGGAGCCAAATCTTATTTGCAAAGTTCCATACTTCTTTCTTGCTTAAGTGTCTTTCCATTCATTTATTTCTACAGACACCAGTGGTGTGGAAGTAAAGTCACTACCCTATAAATTTAATTATTGTTAAACATGTCCGCCCCATACATGCATGGTTAATCTTAACCGTATCTAGTACGCTGGCCTCATTAATCTTGCTAGTATATGAAAAACGCCATCAAAGGCAAAATGATTGATTGAAGTGACAGTGGATGATGTACAACGTGCGGAAGCGAACTTTAAAGTCAATAAGCCGTTTTGTATTGTTAGAAGCAACTTCTACTCCCACTAATTACCGAGGTATTTTGTTTGCATTAATTTTAAATTAAAATTAAGAGCAATCAATTTTAATAACAGGAGAATTGGACAAAGTGACAAATTTAATTTACTAAAGCGATTATCCAAACACAATTTAAAGTTGTCAGTAACCCTTGGTTGGTTTTTGGATCTAATTTTAGATAATTTTCTAATACACCTCGAATTTTCTCTGAAATAAGTCCTCCACTATTTTCCTTGTGATTTAACTTATGCTGCGAATAGCTTATGAACTACATTTATTTCATATCGATAAATTTTCTGCTTCCGACACTCCGTTTCTGGATTACTGACTGGCCTCGACCGTTTACATTTGATAACGGATAAGAAAAATAGTTAGATAGTGAATTGAATGGTATCTCTACAAGACAAGTAGTTTTTCAACTTCAACACACGGGACTTCTGTTTATAGATATAAAAAACAGTCTTTGCAATTAAATATGAAGCTTTGCTGTGAGATTGGCGTCCAATTCAAAGGGCACGAAATGGGGTCAATACACCCACTACAAGATTTTGGTGGAGACGTCTTGCATAACACCCCAATTCCACTCACAGGCGGGTGCGTCTCCAGATTCGTTTCAATGCGTGGAGTAAATAACTTCTTTTTGACGCGTTTCAATCCCCTTAGGCAGTAATACTATTCATCCTCTTCGCCGAAAGTTAAACGATTTAATGATTAAAAATCTGGTGTGGTCCAAATGTTTTTTCAATAGTTTAACTATTGCTGAAGAACTGAATAATCTTTCTAAATGATTCCCCAAAGCTCTTATACAGTCCTGAAGTCCGGAAGTGAATGAGCTTATTTTTAGCATCGTCGTGGATACTCTGACGAAAAGCAGGTGAAAATCGCAGCGAGCCATTTATCGACAACCCTTCTGCACAGCTATTAGTGCAAGCGCTGGTTCAAAGACCTGTAGACGATAGATGCTTCTAGCTGCGGAAGTGTAGCTTGCTAATGAAATCTTCCAGATAAAACATTGGTTGCCATCTAGGAAGAATTTAAACTCCATTTCCGCAATAAAGGGCGCCGAGCCACTCTTAATCTTCTACAAATTCCTTGTTAACAATGAGCGTATTTGGCAACAAAGCAAGGATTTCAGCCAAATGCATATTCTAAAATATTGATGTCCTGATGCTTTTCAATCTATACGGATCTCACAAAATAGGATTAAAGTACATTACTTTATCAATATGTTGTATATTTCAGCACTTTCGTCCAAATAAAACGAAATATACGCATAAGTGCACAAGCACATTTCATCTAATTTCATCAAACATTAATCCCAGGATTTACATTTCTAATATCCATATCTACGTGCCCCAGTCAAATGTTAAAATGTATGAATTATTAATAAAATATGATGTTGTCAATACAAAACTATGATATTAAATAGTACACGGATTATATGAGCAAATAAAAGAATTTTTCCCAAATTTGAAAAGCGATAACCCTAATTAAAGGAGTCTCCTGAGTCACACCCAAACTAGGCTTAACCATAATTAATTTGGGTTATTTTAATATATAATTTAGGAAATAATATGCAACATCTAATTTACAATAATTATGGCCTTCTTCTTTGTAAAAGTCACCTTCTAATTCATATTTATAGGCCGAGCTGTAATTGCTTATGTCTATTTGTAATTAAGTAACAGTTTTATGCGAATGTCACCTCGCGCAATAGAACGACTAGTCCAGTGAATTAGATAAACTCGCAAAATAGGATAGAGTTGAGTTTAAAATTTATGTATAAATGCCATTTAATTTTTAATACAATTTGAAACATCAAACTGTGTTAATTTCACTGTCTGAGTTAACGTAAGCTGTAATTATTTTTAAAAAAAAGTTTGACGTGGCTTTCTTGTTCCTTTTCAACGTCTTTACCCCTTCAGCAGGTTTCCAATCCGCCAGTAAATAACTACCACATTCTCTTCTACCTTTCTTCTACATCCCCCAAATTACTTCGTAAAAAGGTGCACTAATTGGGAAGATTTCAGAGGACTAGACCCTTAAACGTAATTCGTAGAAGCGACGGCTATCACAAAGGCCTTTGGAAAACGAATCCTACCTCAAATTAATGCTTCGTCAAAAAATCGAATGTTTTCCCTCAAAGCAATGGGACATTAACGAAAAATTGTACAAGTTCAATAAATTCCCTTGAAACTGTGAGCAAAATTTTGAATTAATTAAAATTTTAAACTCATAATAGGCAGTAAAGGTCTATGAGACTCTGATCAAATAAATAGCAAATTTAATGACTTAAAATATTAACAAAGTTCAATGAGCAATCGACGGAATCTGTCACCAGAGGACAGCGACGCCTTGCATAGATAGGATGCTAAAACAAAGAAATCTGACATTAAGTTAACCAAGAGTTGAAGTCGGACAGCGGCACCATGGTCTTAAATACGTCTGTAAGCAGGCCGCTTCTCAGATACACAAGAGCGATGTGCAACAGTTAGGAGGTTGCCCCAAATGATGGTTTGAAGGCCGAAAAATGCACAAAACCGGCAGTAATAAAGAAAAGGTTTAAAACTGCATTAATCTCCTGTCAATCCACGTAAAACATAATATTACAATTTATATATGCAGAATTCACTCTTAGATTAACGTAAATACTTCATCAGATTTTCTATCAGAAAGGGATTGCGACAAGCCCTAAATTCTCAGAAAACTGGAAGAAGCACCGCGCCATCAGATTAAATGCTCATGGTATCAACAAGAACAAAATACGAATTGAAATTTTCAAAATACAAGAAAAAATAGCCAAAAGAAAAATAGGCAAATGCTTCACTCACAATTGCTTAAAGAAGCGTATTTCGCATGAGACAGTATTTTTATATTTGGAAAGAAACTTGTCATAATTACATAAAGTATTTTATTTTTTAATTCAGTGTCTCAGTTTTTCTCTAAGTGCCTATCCTCTATGGGTGTTGGCTATCACGTTGGAACAGTTTGCGCTGTGGGACGAGTCCAAGCAAATTGTATTTTTCGATCTGAAAGGTATGCCCAAAGTATTCTAGCTTCCTGATTTTTATCTTTGTTAACAATTCACGTCTTTGTTCATACATTGCATTTCCGTGTCACTGGTCACATGGTGTGTCCATGATATTCATAGTGTGTGACAGCAATGCTTCGATGCGTTTACATGCAGCTTTAATAATGAATTATAATAAGGAATATACGGTACCCCTAACCAAGAAAAGCGCCCCTCGGTGCTTTCCAAGAATACTTCGGCACTCAGCATCACTCCCGTTTCGCTAGTAAAACGAAATGTTATGAACCAGTTATTTATTTTTAAAAAAAACCATAAAAATTTTTTTTTACGGCAAACATACCTCAGAAGTTGATGTTGCCCTAATTTTTGAAGGACCTATCTTATGAAAACGATCCAAGTTTTCAGGAAGGTTCCTGGCAACCGGAATCCTGTACACATGCTAACATACGTACACCGCACAGCACGTTTAGCCCCCCCCCCCCCCCCCCCCAATACGAGGGAGAGATCTAGTGCGCTGGGGTTTTCACCAAAAGATCCGCACAGCTAAGACGGAGATTTCGTGTAGTGGGTTCATTAGTCGGTTGACACGAATTTTAGAGATATTTGACTCAGAGTGGTTTTCGATATGAGGGAATTTCAATACTTCGTACACTTCGTGTAGAAGTAAAAATCAGTAACATGAGCTAGATATCAATCAGATAAAAACTAGCATTATGATAGTCGGTCTTCAAACCAACAACAAACCTGAAAACAGCCAAATTCGGCAGTATAAACTGATTAACAACTTACATACTGAGACTATTGTTAGTAACGAAGCAGGCAATATCATAAAAATTAAAAGGAGAAGCACAATAGTTCGACGAGCTATACGGCAGATTCAGAAAATCTGACGGCAAATCTGATTTCCTATTCTGCTATATAAATACGTACGTCTCACAATCTTGGGCAGCCAAAAAACGATATAAAAATATATGGACGCCTGTAAGATGTCATGTGAAGAATTTTCTGCATCCTGTGGACAGCTCGTATAACGAACGAATGAAATCAGTAGAAAAGCGAATTCTTAGGAAAAAATAAAAGACTACCACAGAATAACAGCGCCTTCAAGGTATCCTGCCTTGAGAAATCCCAGCTTTATTCCAGTACTGTGTAACTTTTCACAGCAAATTTTATATTCAGCTTTTGGAATACCCTTTAGAATTCTTTTTGATCCTATCCTCATCCTCAAATATGTTCCGTTTTCAAGAGCAATTTTAATTTTGGTAACAGCCACAAATTGTGCGGGTCGCGTTGAGGATAACGAATGAGTACTGAGATGTTGCCAAAATTCTGGATAAGCAAAACTCGGGATACGGAAAGTTCGTTCCCCACATTTCGTTCCCCACATTTCGTCCCCGGGATATTTCGTCTCCCCATATCTCGTACCCGGAAACCTCGTTCCCGAGCGAGCTCAATTTGTTTCCTAGATTACAGGGTGTTGAAAAACGAGTGCAGCAATCGGATGCAGTTAGAAAAATAAAATATATTTTAAATTATTTATTTATTATGATAAACTTATAAGAACTATACAGTGTGTCCAAGATAAGGAGGGCCAGTATGGGGATCTCGGTAATGGTAAGAGATACAAATTTGGTTAAATGGGAAGAAAGTTGCGCAATTAAAGGACTAAAAAAATTACGTCTAGAAATCCTTGATATGATTTTTCGTTTTTGAATTATCTCAAAAAAACCGAATTTTTGGATTTTCTTTTTTATTTTTTTCTGGCGTTAATATTAAAGTTAGAGCGAAACTGATTAAACTTTTTATAGCAACTTTTAGTGGACTTAATGATTACGTTATCAATTTTTTTATCCAACGTTTCGTCTTCGAGAAACCATCATCAACTTCATTTTTTTAAATACGGTTCTGGTTTTTTGATGCCAAATTTGCAAAGCCCTTGTTACTCTGAATTCAACAATGTACCACATATTATGATTTAATTACGTTTCGAGCTTTTTTCTGATCATCATCAGAAAATTTTTTAGATACGGACCTGCATTTCTCATAATTTTGTAAAAATAAGTTCATACAGTAAGATAGGCGTTTTTTGATGCCGTTAAAATATTAAAATGCACATCATAATGTCATAATTCTGATACTTTAATTTAATAAGCAACCAATAACTATTAACAATAAACAACAAATAAACGAACAAAAGATAGGCAGAAAAAATGAGAAAACGAGCCTTGAAACAATGTAATAGGTATTTAACGTTTTGAAACAGAAGAAGAACTTAGAAGATTGGTTCTTGAAGCCTTTCAAAGTATAACGCCAGTATTGCTGAATAATGTTTTAGATTCTACAGTTAGATGTTATTTATGCATGGAGAATGATGGCAACCTTTTTGAATACCTTCTGTAAATTTAATACCTATTAAATGGTTTCGATGTTCGTTTTGTTATTCTTTCTGTCTATCTTTTGTTAATTTCTTTTTTGTTTATTGTTAATAGTTATTGGTTGCTTATTAAATTAATGTATCAGAATTATGACATTATGATGTGCATTTTAATATTTTAACGGCATCTAAAAACGCCTATCTTACTGTATGAACTTATTTTTACAAAATTATGATAAATTCAGGTCCGTATCTAAAAAATTTTCTGATGATGATCAGAAAAAAGCTCGAAACGTAATTAAATCATAATATGTGGTACATTTTTGAATTCAGAGTAACAAGGGCTTTGCAAATTTGGCATCAAAAAACCAGGACCGTATTTAAAAAAATGAAGTTGATGATGGTTTCTCGAAGACGAAACGTCGGATAAAAAAATTGATAACGTAATCATTAAGTCCACTAAAAGTTGCTATAAAGAAGTTTAATCAGTTTCGCTCTAACTTTAATATTAACACCAGAAAAAAATAAAAAAGAAAATCCAAAAATTCGGTTTTTTTGAGATAATTCAAAAACGAAAAATCATATCAAGGATTTCTAGACGTCATTTTTTTAGTCCTTTAATTGCGCAACTTTCTTCCCATTTAACCAAAGTTGTATCTCTTACCATTACCGAGATCCCCATACTGGCCCTCCTTATCTTGGACACACTGTATACAGTATGTCCCCGGATTAAGTTCACAAAATAAAATCAAATTTTATTTTTAGTTTTATATAAAAATGTTATAGGAATTAGAATGTCTGCTTGGTTTGTAGAGAATTTTTAGTTTTCCAAAAACCAGTCGGCCTTGACAGTTAAGCAGAAACTATTTTCTTTTCGGGTAACCTACCCCTTTTGTTTATCATGTGGCAAAATATTACTGAGAAAAGTTGTTCAGAATGAGAAATTATGGCCCTTGTTACGATTTGCGTTCTTTAATTTAATGAACTATGTAGGAATATACTGTACTTTAGTTAGCTGTAAGCCATCTGTATAATATTTTAAGGTAAAATTCGTAGGAAAATGTCATATTTAAATTACAACAAGCGGATGTTTAGAAACGTGCCTTTCGCTTGGGAAGCTGGAGATATTCCAATCTCACGAATAAGATTAGCGTAAGTTTATGCAGCGTTTACTTCATAAACCGAAATATTGAGTGATGTATATGACCGGTACGTGATTAGAAGAAGCAACGGTTGCAACTCGATCATAAAAACTATTTGCAGCTGGGACCAAATGCTTTAGTAGAATTTTAGATCTTTATGGCGGTAATTTACTAAGGGTCCGAACAGGCCACATTTCACCATGGGAAATCCTCAAGCTTGTAAAAATTCATAGAACTATTATGAACGGTCACGTCCGCGTAATGCCAAATGTCCAAAATTTAGACCAGCTCTGATAGGTTATTGGGAACTTTGTAAACGCCCACCGAGCTTTCTTGGTCAGAATGGACTTAGAATTAAGTTAGTTAATAAGAAGATGTAAATACGTAAACTTAAGGTTTCTGTAAACGGCAGAAAAATAAATGCAAGTATTTGTATCTACTTAAGTGTTCTTATTAATCTCAGTAGCTTTGGTCTTCGTGTCCGAGTGTGTTTCAATTAAAAGGATTGCCAGTTACCCCGACTTTAGGCGTCTCGCAATAGTGGTGATCAAGCGGTGTAATTTATAACTTATTTAAATCGCACGACAGAAGATTTCTTTTGTTTCGAAGTCGGTCCAAGTGCAAGCGTTGAAATATACAAGGGGAAGCACGTGAACAGGACGGGAAAAAGCATCAAATAAACTGAGGCGGTACAACGGGAGCGTTCATTCCGAAGGGGCGGCGTAGATAAAATCCAGGAGCGTCGAGGAGTGAATGCAGGAAATTCCGTGGTCCAACGGGAGCGGTCAATCCGGGAACGGCGTAGAGGACTGGGAACGGCGTCACGTAAGAGTGGAAACGTTGGAAAACCAGCAAGCGTCGAGGAGGTGACGGCAAGGAATCCGTGGAGGCGGCCAGACAACAGGAGGGCAGTCATTCGAAGGGGCGGCGAGGCAGCATTCTGGGAACAACGTCAGTAAAACTGACAACGAAGAAAAACCAGTGTAGTGCAGTAAAAGCCAGTAAATGTGTCGAAGTGAGTGACGGCGGAAACTCCAGAAAAAAAGTCAGGAAAGCGGCTTCAGAACAGGGAGGCGGCGCGTCCAGAACTGTGGGAATAAGACGACAGCACAGCGGGGAAAGCAGAAAATTCCAGTTGTGGGTAAGTAATACTTGTTGTTTGTTTCGGAGTTGTATGGTCTTATTATGCGATTTAGTAAGGTTGTGTATATATTTTTTTTGAAATAATAGGATCAGGTATTGCTCGTAGTTGTCAGTAATAGTAAATTTTCGACGGGTTGTGAACTAGTTAAGTTTTTACAGCAGCGATAGGTAATTTACGGGTTACGCAAAATTCCTGGTTTACAGAATTTAAATTTTATCAAGTGTTTCATTTAAAAACAAACAATGGTTTCCGAATACAGTATTTTTTCGGTGAGCGAATTAAAATACGTTGCTAATCTGTTGGAATTACCGGAGAAAAAGAAAAAGGCAGAGATCATAGAAGAATTGATTAAGGCTCAACATTCGGTAGAGGACATTAAAGTAGAATTAGGTGCCTGGGAGGAAAACCCTCGGAAGGACAAGTGGGAAGAATTAGCTGAAAGGGAACGAAGAGAAAGGTTAGAATTAGCTGAAAGGAGAGAAAGGTTAGAATTAGCTGAAAGGGAGCGAGAAGAAAGATTGGAGGTAGCTAGATTAGATGCTCAAGTGAAAATTGCTCAGGCCCAAGCTCAAACGACAAATGAAAATGTACATGATGTCAATGCAATTAGGAATATGTCCTTGAATATGACAAAACAATTGCAACCTTTCAAGGATGACGGTGACATGGGATTGTATTTAACGAATTTCGAGCGGGTTTGTGTGCAATTGAACTTCTCCAAGGAATCGTGGCCAAATCGATTGACGAGTGTGTTGTCACCAACAGCGAATGAGGTCGTGGCTCGATTAACAGAAGAGGACAGCAAAGATTACGACAAAGTCAGGGCTAGTCTGCTAAAAAAATATCAGCTAACAGCAGAAGTTTTTAGAACGAAATTTCGGTACGGGAAACGGAAAACCGACCAGAGTTATGCGGAATTTGCATACCAACTAAAAACCAATTTCCAGGAATGGATCAAGAGCGAAGAAGCGGAAGGAAACTTCGACAAGCTAACTCAACTGATGTGCTTGGAGAAATTTTATAGTTCGTTGCCAGGGGAGATGAAATTTTGGGTGGAGGACCGAAACAAGTCCAAGACGATGGAGGAAGCTGCAGAGCATGCAGACACATACGTCACCAAAAGAGGACCAGGTACGGAACGGCAATATAATGGAAACTTCAAGACATCGAAAAATAAGTTCGAAACTAAGCCGACGTCGAACTTGAAAAATGACTTAGGGAAAAGTCAGGTGCAAACGGAAAGTGTTGTCAAGGAAAACTTGGACAAACGCAGTTTCGACAGACGAAGGCCGGGGAAGTGCTTTCGATGTGGTGCAGTAGGTCACTATAAAGGTTCACCGGAATGTCCCAAAACACAAGTCGTTTTAGCAACGATAGGCCAGAGCAAGAACGAGGAAGGTCTGCTAGAACCTTATACCATAATAGCGAAAGTAAATGGAGTGGAAGCAAAATTACTACGAGATAGCGGAGCCAGCTATGATATCGTGCACACAAATTTAATCAAAGGAGCCGATTATACAGGGAAATGTGTATATGTGCAAGGACTCCTGAATGAAGAATGTGTGGCGTTACCAGTTGCGAAGGTAAAATTAAATTTGCCAGAAATTCAGGTGGAAACCGAAGCAGCTGTAGCGAATCATTTGCCTCGAGATTATACGTATCTGCTATCGAATAGAACGTGGGAGATGCTGCCGAAGGAAAAGGATGTGGTAATTCAACAAGTGCTCGCATTAACGAGAGCGCAGGCGAAGGCTATAATGGAAAAGGAAAAGGTTCACGATGAAAATAAAGAAACGAATGCCGAAGTAAAGAGTTCAGAAGACGGAAAAGATTCCGACGAACAGGGAGAAGAAGCGGAAAAGGAGATTGGGTATAAATCACCGAACCTGGAAAAGGACGAACAATTTTCAATACCTAAATCGGATGTCGATTACTCGGACATAACACAACTTACACCGACAACCTTAAGAATGCTGCAATTAGAAGATCCAAAATTAAAGGAGTATTTTGAGATGGCAGAATCAAAGAAGGAAAACAATGGAGCAAAATTCTACATTGCTTATGGAATACTGCACAGGAGAATTACGGACAAATTGGGTCGGAGCTTTGAGCAAGTGATGGTGCCAGAAAAATTACAAAGCAAGTTGCTAGATATCGCACATGATAACATGTGGATGGGACACTTGGGTTGTAACAAAACCATTGACAGGATCAAGCAGAATTATTGGTGGAATCAGATGGGACGAGACGTGAAAAACAAGATCAAGTGCTGTGACGTTTGCATGCGCGTAGGGAAGCCCACTGATAGGAAAAAAGCTCCAATGTGTAGAGTGCCAGTAATCACCGAACCGTATAAGCGAGTAAATGTGGATATTGTAGGACCTTTAGCGAAAACCGAGAAGGGAAACAGATATCTACTAACGCTAATTTGTAGTGCCACAAAATTTCCTGACGCGATCCCATTAAAAGTAGCAGATTCTGAAGCGGTGGTAAAAGGGTTATTAAATATATTTTCGCGAGTAGGATTTCCATCCGAAATCCAGATGGATTTGGGCACTGTATTTACCAGCAATCTAACGACCGAATTTCTGGACCGATGTGGTATAAAAATCATACACAGTTCAGCATATCATCCGCAATCAAACGCAGTAGAACGATTCCACGGGGTATACAAGCGAATCCTAAGAGCGTTGTGTTACGAACACGGAAATGAGTGGGATGAATATATCGATCAAGCGCTTTTCGCTTTGAGATGTGCACCGCACGCGGCACACGGATTTAGTCCCGCAGAATTGGTTTATGGACGTCAGATTAGATCTCCATTAAACATGATCAAGGAGTTGTGGGTTGGAAAGGAAACCAACGAACCGGTAGTAGTGTAGATATTAAAGTTACTCGATAGGCTAAGGCAAATGCAGGAAATCGCGAAAACGGCGACTTTGGAAGCACAAACCAAATCAAAAGGTTATTATGATCTGAAGGCGAAGGCTTCATATTACGAGGTTGGCGAGAAGGTTATGTTATATCAGCAAGCCAGGACCAACAAATTGCAGATGCAATGGACTGGACCCAAAGAAATTGTGGAGAAAATTTCCGATACTAATTATATAATTAAAGAAATATCGGGAAAACGTAAACAAACTCTTGTCCACGTCAATTTGTTGAAACCTTATTTTGAAAAGGCTGAAGTTATTGCGATAGTAATCAAACAACCTGGGGAAGAAGGAGCAGAACTCGATCTTCCAGAACTGGAAATAGAAGACACCGAAATCTTAAGTGCTTCGGAAGTGTTGAAACAAGCCAAAGGGGTAGGAAAACTCACGGAAATCCAAATGAAAAGCTTGGAGGAATTAATCCAAGAATTTCCAGGGTTATTTTCAAATCGACCCGGAAGAACCAACTTAGTGGAACACGATATTGCTCTCAAGGAGGAAAAAATTATCCGAACTCGAGCGTATTCACACTCACCGAGGGTACGCGAGATTATCGACAAAGAAATCGATAAAATGTTAAAATTGGGAGTAATTAGGCCCAGTAACAGCGAGTATTCATCGCCTATGATGATTGTGGAGGCTGAAGGGAAGGATCCAAGGCCTGTGATCGACTACAGAGCGTATTACGGTGCCACAGCAACATCCTGTTCCTAATATAGAAGCATGTGTGGAAAAATGCAGCAAGGCCAGATACCTGAGTTTAATCGATGTAGTAAGAGCCTACTGGCAAATAGGGATGACTGAAAGAGCAAGTAAATATGCTGCTTTCATAACGCATCGTGGAGTTTTCGAACCAGTGACGTTAGCGTTCGGGCTGCAATCTGCTCCATTTTCGTTTCAGCGGCTAATGGACACCATATTGGAGGGAATGGACGATTTCACAGAACCATTTTTGGACGATGTGGCGGTACATTCGATGACTTGGGAGGAGCATTTAGGACATCTACGTGCGGTATTCAAGGCAATGCATCAAGCAGGCCTAACGATAAAGGCTAAGAAGTGTGAGTGGGGAAAAGCCGAGGTGATATATCTGGGACATAAAATAGGTCAGGGATTTAGACAACCGTCGGAGGTAAAGGTAGCGGCCATACAGGAGTTTCAACGTCCCCAAACCAAACGGGATATTCGATCATTTCTCGGGATCACTGGGTATTATAATCATTACGTCCCGAACTATGCAGACATAGCTAGTCCACTTACAGACGCATTACGGAAAAATGCGAAAACCAGAGTAGAATGGGATGATCAGAAAGAAGTTGCCTTCCAAAGATTGAAGGAAGAATTAATGAGCGGTAAGGTGTTGAGAGCTCCAGATTATTCCCGTGAATTTATAGTACAAACCGATTGTTCGAAGCGAGGAATGGGGGTGACTTTATCGCAACGAGATGCTAATCAAGAAGAGCATCCGGTGCTGTATCTGAGCAAAAAACTCACGGATAAGGAGCAAGCTTATAGCGCAAGTGAACTCGAATGTGCAGCTTTAGTCTGGGCAGTCGGAAAATTAAAGCCTTATTTGTTTCTGAGCCATTTTACCGTAGAAACGGATCACTGTCCTTTGACCTGGTTACGGCAGATGAGCAATAAGAATGGCAGATTACTGCGGTGGTCATTAATCTTACAAATGTTAAATTTCACTGTTCTCTATAAACCGGGAAAGAAATGCGGAAACGTGGATTCCTTATCTAGGTATTTTGTTTAGTTAAGTCACCGAGAACCAAAGTAGTACTGACAATTACACCAGATAACTGATGTTAATTCACGTAGGTTAGTTAAATTAGGGTAAGCATAATGAGACCATATAGTTCTGAGATTTATGACTGGTATTGCTTAAGTGCGAAAGAAGAACGTCTTGTGGTGTAAAAATCGATAGATTAAACCCCAAAGACTATCTTAATCCGGGGGCAACTGTTGCGATTTGCGTTCTTTAATTTAATGAACCATGTAGGAATATACTGTACTTTAGTTAGCTGTAAGCCATCTGTATAATATTTTAAGGTAAAATTCGTAGGAAAATGTCATATTTAAATTACAACAAGCGGATGTTTAGAAACGTGCCTGTCGCTTGGGAAGCTGGAGATATTCCAATCTCACGAATAAGATTTGAGTAAGTTTATGCAGCGTTTACTTCATAAACCGAAATATTGAGTGATGTATATGACCGGTACGTGATTAGAAGAAGCAATGGTTGCAACTCGATCATAAAAACTATTTGCAGCTGGGACCAAATGCTTTTAGTAGAAATTTAAATCTTTATAGCGGTAATTTACTAAGGGTCCGAACAGGCCACATTTCACTGTGGGAAATCCTCAAGCTTGTAAAAATTCATAGAACTATTATGAACGGTCACGTCCGCGTAATGCCAAATGTCCAAAATTTAGACCAGCTCTGATAGGTTATTGGGAACTTTGTAAACGCCCACTGAGCTTTCTTGGTCAGAATGGACTTAGAATTGAGTTAGTTAATAAGAAGATGTAAATACGTAAACTTAAGGGTTCTGTAAACGGCAGAAAAATAAATGCAAGTATTTGTATCTACTTAAGTGTTCTTATTAATCTCAGTAGCTTTGGTCTTCGTGTCCGAGTGTGTTTCAATTAAAAGGATTGCCAGTTACCCCGACTTTAGGCGTCTCGCAATAATACCTTTCACGCTCCTTGTTAATATAGTAATATAGATTCTGGTAGGTTTTTCCATAACTTCTCTAACTAATTATTCTTCTCCCCATTCTTCGTCAGATTTTATCTCTCTTTTCAATTACTTTTATTTCTTTGGCTGCCCTTGATTCTCTCTTTATCAATATCCTCTATGTCTTTACCATGTTAGCAATTTCTTTTTAAATTGCTAGTCATGCTCTCTCTTTAAATGGTTTAAATTTCAGTTCTTTTCTTTATTATTTGTCACATCCGTAATTCTGTTCTACGATACTTATTCCATTCCTTACACTTCCATGGTTATCATTATAGCTTTCTTATATTTTTATATTTATATCAGGTTTTTATTTCATATTTTGTGAACAGTAGTCTCTGGTTTGTATTTAATTCAGTTTCCTTCTATACCACTGCTAATTTTGAATCTTGAATGTCGGAGTGACGGAAATTCGTCTCTCTTTTCTTTGAGCTTGATACTGCAAAACAAATATTTCATTATTTAATTCGATAAGAGCGGGTTCTACTTTAAATTGCTAGAAAAGACATGTGTTTACTTAAACAAAAGCTTTATTAGTATAATTTTTGATCGAAATGAACCAACTGAAAGGATGTAAGCCGGGGAGGAAACGCAGGAACAAAATAGTCCAGTACAATTACTCCTAGGGATTAACACACTCTGTACCCACCCGAGGTAGTCGAGATACAGCAAAGCGGAAAAGGAGTAATAGGTATTAAAGAAAACAACAAACAATGTGTTGATTTACATGAGAGGTCTTAATACACCGACAGATATATCGAACGTCCTTCGAATGAGGGGCCGGTTAGATGACAAACCGAAATAACGTAACGTTAGCAGATCGATGGAATGCTACCCAAGCTCAGTTTTATTATAATACATTCATTGAAAATTAAAACCGCAAACGGTTCAGTTCTAAATTATTGTTACATTAATAAGGTCAGATTCGAATTATTCAAAACGGAGCCAGAATTCCAAAAAATTATTTATATCTAAAACATTACTATATAAACATTTATAAAGGAGTTATTGAACGATTAGCATACGGGGTTTTATTACAAACACAAAAGGATTTTACTAATTAATAGCGTTCGGTATCGATTAGTCGAAGTATAGAGCTCTGGTTGAAATCAGCACCACCTGGCATTCAAAAGCTATTAAAGAGATTGTGCCGCGGATTTTGTTGTACCGCTAAATAATTCGCAAATCAGTGAAAGTTCAACCGTTTATAATTTTGACAACTAAAAAAATAAAAAATGCACCATAAGTTTCGAAAGGATAATAAGAAACTGAGATTTGTATACAACAAGCGATTGTTTATTAGTTACTAGTTACAACGAATTCAAATATATAACCCATCGGTACGCAACAGCGGCTAACTGGCACACAAACTGCAATAAAAGACCTCTGACCTGCACCACTTGCTATCACTGGTGTCGAAAGGTCGAAATGACTGAAGACGAGCCAGAACGAATTTATTGCTACCAAGTGTTAAGGTCTTTCTCTAGCATGCAAGGTACGGTCGAATAGATGGAAGGTACAAGGACGTTCCAATCAGCATTTAAAGGTTACTTATAGATTATCGAACTTGGAGAATATTGGAGTTTATTTGAAACCCCAAAATCAATCCAGTAAAAGGTCAAAGCACATGAAAGTAGACCGATGGTGAGTTGTGCTTGTGAAATATGGCAATATATTGGATCGACTAGATGGGGTCCGGCAATTTACAAACTATTATTTGACGGTTTTTGAGATATAGTCACTTTCCAAGCGTACACCAACAAAATGCTCTAACGACATCAAAAGTTATATACTGGAAATTTTCCAAAACAAGAAAAATGCCAGTCGTAAATCAAAAATTGCCAAAACCATCTAGGCAGCCCATCTGTCGAAGGACTTACAACATTGTAAAACCAACGAAATCTAACAGGAAAAATAGGGAAAGTTATTTTAAGGCTACTGCAACTTGATTTTTTTAAACTCTGATTGGGGTAACAATTGTAATGCAGCTCCTAAATACACACATAGAAAAGCGATATTTCATCTTTTTAATTTTTTTTAATTGACAGAACTATCGCCAACGAAATAAGTTTACAAGGTTTAAATACAATCGTCAAAGCACATGTTCCTCCTAATGAACCAAAATGACCAATGTGCAATATTATTTTTTGTTTTGAATTCTACATTTTAAAAATATAAATTTTATGAGCCTAAACCTACCCTAAACTATCCTATAAACTTGCTCTTACGATATGTTTTATTTACCATGATGAAATATTATTGATCTTGTTAACACAGAAGTGGATAAACACCCATTCTGGCTTAATGTGCCTTGCACATTGTAAACTCGAGCAACTCGACTGTTGTTTGAATGCCTTGAGAACGAAGATACTTAGGAGGATTTGGCCTTGTTGCTGTTTGTGCACCCATATTGACTAACGTTTGGCAACACTTTACAGCTTGCATCATCAGAGTGAAAGTCGCACTAAGAACTGAAGGTCGGTGTGGATCTATTTATAATTCTCTGTGCCAGCTGCTCGGAGCGACGTAATGCTGATCGGTCGTTCAAGTGCAGCGTACTCAGTGGGGCATGGTCGTATGACGCACAGTGGCTGTAATGCTTTAGATCGTGTATCACAGGCGTCCACGTTTTACTAAGCTTAAAGCCCTGTTTATATTATTTGGATGTTTTTCTATTTCTATGGCTTTACGTATCACTCGTGGGAAGTAGTGGGGTATTCTGGCAAGTGCTCTGGCGTGCTCAAATTCTGAAGTGTGCCCATTTGTAAATGTATGCTCAGCTACCGCTGATTTTGTAATGCGTTTGTTTTTGCAATCGCCTTTATGTTCTTGAAGCCTTAGATCAATGGAACGACCAGTCTGTTCAATGTAACTCAGCCGCAAGAATAAGGAATGTGACATACGCCAGCCTCAAACAGTATAGAAATATTTTTGCTCAATGTCGTAAATCTGAAATTTATTCTGCTTAATTTTTTTGTAAAAGAAATTATAATCTCCCTTTGCTATCTCATTTGAATAATATTCCTCTAGTTTTTTTAAGTTGCTATATCTATTTTACCACCAAAACAAAGAACAGCATACATCAAGCTCATTTCCAGGAAGAGTGCATAATTTGCTTTTTAATTCATCTCTAAAATGGCCCTACGAAGAGTACAGAACCTTAAATATTAGTACACGCCTAGAAATAGTGGAAATGTCATTGTTGTGGACGAGCCTTTGAACCATACAGCTTTCCTATTTTTTCGTTCGCTTCTCTGAGAACTGTAGTAGACCCTAATTAAACTACCTTTGACCCTTTTGAGTAATTAACGAGCCCCCACCTTTTCACAGCTCTAGCAATTTTATACACATTTGAGCTTCCTCTGGGATGCTTGCTTAGGTCTTTGCCTGTTATATATTTCTTTATATTGTTCCGCCACCTCCACCAAATCGGAGCAACGTGGTGTAAAAGACAAACTGTTTTAGAAAATAACCACTTTCACTTACCGCAAAATGGAAATTCTAACCTGAACAGTGCTCAGATTATATTTAACGATTAGTTCATGTCAGGCAATATATTACTACGAAAATCCATTATTTAAAATTGCTATTTTGACCGTAACCCCTGCTGCAATAAATTACCGTTGAACTCTAGATTCCCCGAAGTTGATCTTAACTTTTCAATATTTAAAAGGTTCTTGCATAAAGTTGCCTGAAGTTTAAGCTATTAATAGACTGATTATTTAATGGGCGCAAAATGCTTTCTTTTGGATGATTCTACACTTGAAATTTTGCCTTACAGGAAAAAATAATGCAGCAAACTGCTGTATCATTGTATATTAATTGCTTCAATTTTTATTTATGGTACTTTACATTTTTCTTACAAAAAAATACAAAAATTACTTCGACGTAGAGCGCTTAACGGATATTCAAATTGTAGTAGGTGCATATTTGCAATTCATGGTAATTACTTCCGACAAACCAAGGTTTTGCAATACATTTTTGATGCTACTATAAATTCCAGAAATGTCTTCCTTACGACTACACCAATTAAACCGCTCCAATTAAATACATTTTATTCTACACTCTTCTGGGGATTTTAGTTAGACACTGTTAAGCAATCGTTTTCCTGGTTACTTCTACAATGAAAAATCAACTAGCTGTACGTAGATAAGGGCATGGGCTGTTTCTCTTCGATTGCTTAGATTAGAATAGACTTTCAGCTTAAATAAAACAGTTTTTAATGAGGGCACTATTAATGCGTTTCTCATTATTCAGAAACATCGGTAAAGCCATTTGGATTGAACGTTGTATTCCTTTTGTTTTCTTTATTAGCTATTTATTCCATTTATTATTGTCTACACCTGCTCAGGCACTGTAATTTGTTTTACATTGTGTCATCAACAAAATTGTAAACTGTCTCTTGGTTCTCTTCTTGCCTAGAGTTTTCACATGATTCCATCTACTTATTATATAAATAGGTGTCATTGTACCCTGCGTTATGGTACTTCTGTTCAGCCCCTTCGTTGGACGCCAAATTGTAATGGTGCTTCCGTCAACTTCTTCGTTGGGCACCAAACGGAAATGGTAATTCTGTTCACCTCTCCTTGTGCACCAAACGGAAATGTGGTATTTGTTCGGCTTTCCCGTGATAACTTTGAATTTTAACAAATCGTCGCGTACATTTAAATAATTATTTGCTTTTTTTATCCATTACCCGGCGCAGTGAACATGAAACTCTCTTAATCTTTTAAGTAACGTTTACCTGGAACTTTTCACTGTAACTCTTAAAACGGCACACCTTCGATTGTATCAGTGCTTTGGACAGTAAACGCATGACTTGTCTGAGCGATGTCATGTCTTGTGACAAAAGCACTCTTTGATGCAGCGCAAATTAGTGCCCCTAAATTGACACTTTTTATGGACCTTTGAATGTAGCACAATTGTGTACTTACATGTACACGTTGAATATTGCGTTCACTTAAAATGTAAACGCTGGCTCGCTGAAATGTAACACTGTTGCCGCACTTATTGGCTGCTGGCTACTTGCCGCTTCCATTTAACTCTCTCCTTATATGGCGGCATACAGCAGAAGATGGGCACGTACGAATTTTGGCAAAAACCCGCACCTTCTAGAACTTTTTTCTTGAAATTTGTCCAGGTTAAGCCTGCCCTCGCTGGCTTCCTTTATTTTAAATATTATTATTAACGTGCCTATTGCTCATTGTGTCTTAATCAATTAATTTTTATTCATTTTCTCAAGTCCAAACCTGCAGGTTGTAGGTTAATATTGGAAGCATACGTTTGACAAATTTTTATTTGTCCAGCTCAAGCTGGTAAAAACTACCATTCACATTTTGTTCTCTAATTGGTTTCTTCCTTATGCGTTTTCAACTTTGGTTTATATCCATCCAGTTTTTGCTACCCTAGAATCAGCGAGGCTGAGCGTCGTGGTAATTGACAGATGAGTGACCACGCTAGCCCTTCGTTTTGGTAACTTATAAGCGTACCCCCAGATTCAGCCATATTGAAAACAGTGCAACCTTGGTGATTGTATCGTGCTTACATGTTGGTCAGAGGGAGGTATTTTATTGTCTTCCTATCCGGTATATCAACCGGGCGTTCACTGATCCCCCACCTTGGAAAACTCCCTCTTGCTAAATGCACGTAATTTTGTATTTGTAACATGTTTTCCTTATAAAATTTTATTCTTCAGTTTCTTCTTCTTGCAGCCTTTCTTCTAGCGGAAGTTGTATACTAATCATATTTAATTTTATATTATTAGCAGCTTCTTGGAATAGGACCATACAATTTCTCAACCAGCAGTTTATATTTGAAATATCACAGTGGACTGCATATTCAAACTTTTGTTTAATGGTGTAAAATACTCGTATTTCTTGCCCATTACTTCGATCCCATCAGTCCAGGATATGCGTCATATGCATTGATAAGATTTTAAGTGCCTCCATTTTCTCAACTGATATCCAGCCTTCGACTTCATATAGTAACGTGGGAAATACGTAACACGCATCTAAATAATTGACGTATCTGCTACAAAGTAACTTTCTCATATTTTTGATCCACGATCCTGCTATATCTACCATTACTTATATTCCAGTTGTCTGTTTGTGCCAGCCTGCTTCTAACACATTTGCAGTACACGACAATTTCAATGGTGGTGTTAAGTGTTTGGTGCCTACCATATACTTAGTATTCATTTCAAGTCATTAGTATTAATTACAGTGAGAGATTAAGTTTTGCAGCTTGTTTTGTAGAGTTCCCTATTTATGATTGTTGCTGCTGACTCTTCAACCAGAGACTCGAAAACTGTTTCATCATCGAATTTTAATAAATGGTAAGATAGAATGCATTTTTGTCAAGCAATACTACGTATTTCAATTTCTTTACTTAAACTATTTTCAAGAGTGCAGTTTGTCTCCAGAACAGATTGCTGATTCTTCTGACGTGTTTGTAATCCATGTTCGTAATAACTAAAAGTTACTATAACGTACGCATAACATAATGAAATCCTTTGCAAAGTCAGAGATTTTTAAACCTTTTTTTTATAGTTCGTACCATTTTGGAAATGGAATTATTTCATGTCTTAACATGCACATTTAGTTTCATGTAACTATAAAATATTCGATTAGCAGATGCACGCATCAGCATCAGCGCTTCCAAATCGAGGAACCGGCTTTCAAGTTTTATGTCGTTTTTATTACGCCATCAACAGCTCTTAAACTACTGAGCTACCTCATTTGATGTTCAGCAAACACCTACTGATTTCATTTCTGAAATCTTTATTTCCTATTAACGCAAGCAGTTTCATGTGCAACGGAGCTTGAAAAATTAACGTTTCTCGTATCCCAAAACAATTACATTTTAAGATTATTCTGCACGACTGCGCTCCAGGCCACTAGTATTACACTATTGACATAGCATTAACTGGCGTGTAGTGCTGGTGTAACAGGAACAGTTTCATTTCGGCGCAGCCCAGAGCAAATTCGCAGCCGGCGAGGTAAGTTTACTGTCGTGTTTGCCAAGGAACGAGCGACCCTAATAATAGTTTCCCTGCAGTTTCAAAGGATTTTCGAAGCATCTGTTCGCAGACAATCTGCCAGCAATACTTTGATGAGACCACCTGTAGACTAATAACTTCGGCCGAGTTCTCTCAATAAATCTTGGAAGCTCACTTGTGGTGTGGGTGGCTGCTCTTTGTATAGGGCGTTTGATTTTCGATATGATTAAGTGGCAATTTTCGTCTCAAATGAGCTGCGACGTCGAATTGAAATGTTCATCTGTTGAATCAGAGACCAAACCAATTGTTCTATTTCAATAACAGTGAATATTCTCATGTAATTCCATTAAAAATTGAAAACCTTGCATCCTACCGACTACGCCAATTAAACTGTGCAGATATAAAACATTAAATATAGTATTGAGGCAGCTTAAGCATGCTTTATATTTACAAGATGTTCAGTATTTCGTTAGCAACTGCTCAAACATACATTATAATTGTCCCTTAAGTTGGAAATTAATACAAAAAGCAAAGTAAAATTCTTTATTGGGGAGCAATCAAAACTTACCTCCACTAAATTAATTTACCCGCCTATTCTGCCAGTATTTATACAACGGCAAGAAATATAATACCAAGACCTGTTCTCGAACACTACGCAAATTATGCTTCTAATTTAGCCTAAGCTTCGATCAAGGACAAATAACTGGGAACAAACTTTCCATCGAAATCAAGTTTCAGTTACTTGCAAAAGCCGCTTACGGTCGTATATCGTCGCGAAGCCTTTATGTTTTTCCTGGCACTGGGAGTCGAAGAGATAGGAAATTCTAGTGGCCATTGATATCGATGCTCAGGGGGATCATAAACAAAGTTTTTGGTTGTAACTTTCGCGCTAGCGTGTAAACCTGTTGGAAGTTAGAGACTTGGATTATGTATCGGTGTAATTTATTTTGTATTTGATACGATTGTCAGTTTTTGGGCGTACACTGCAAAAAGGAAAATTAAAAAAAATATAAATGTCACCAGGGTGGGTGGCTTCAAAAGTTTGGCAGGAATGAAGTAAAATGATTTTTAACGGTTTAATTTTATTCTTATTAAAGGCCTCTGTCGTTTTAAGTTTTCCAGCTTTAAAGAATTATTGTCATAAGGATAGGAATCCCCGTTGCCTGCATTTAGGAACTTAGCAGTACCCACTGTGTCGCTGAAATATATGAAAATCACGAAAAGTACTTTGTCCCAGTGTACTTTCGAGGAGTGATTCTAAACTGAATAGAAACTACTCACAAGTTCAAGTAGAACGAACTAACGCGAAGCTACATAATATTAACAAACTTGCGAGATCCAACCAACTGACAAAAGAAATCAATAGAGCACTAAATAAGAATAGAAAGACTTACATTACTACATATATCTGCAAAGAGGTCGAATCCCACTCTAACCAAAACGGACTTAGCGATTTATTTAGAAACGTCAGACTCGAATTGTTAAGCCACATCGCTTGCCAATCGGTGACGATGCAAATAGTATAGGTACTTATCGAAACAAGTGAGATATTGAACAAATTGCACCAATACTGCGAAACCCTTATGTCTATAAATTAATACCAGAATAATGAAATTCTATAAGAAACGAGTCGACAAAGTGGAAGCGTCTACATAGTAATTTGCAAACGATCAATCAATGGAATCAGATGGAATAGTGGCAGAAATGATAAAACAACAGGATGATATGAAGTTAATTAATCCGTTCACTTTCCCGCGCAACGGTCGGCAGCAGCGGTTTGTCGAATTACGCAACGGCTTAATTCAAAGGTAACACACATTTATAAGATTTACCTGGCACACCAAATGGTTCGTGTTTGGTGTCAAATTACATTTAGCTCAGCTACAACACGATACAGCTCATATTGTTCTGGTT
>CALNHX010009646.1:0-47747 GCA_940337035.1 Agriotes lineatus | reverse complement strand
TTTCCTTTCCTCGTATTATATCCCCTCTTTTCTCTGTTCCTCCTCTAATAGCATATAAAAGTATGAGTGGATAACAAGGTCTTTAAAACACGCTCGAGTTTTCGAGCACGACGGCGTAGCCGGAGTGCTCGAAATAGAGCAAGTGTTTTAAAGACCAGTTATGCACGAATACTTTACGCTATTTTTTATTATACCTGCAATACTAGAAATGAATTACGTACTAAAAACTTAGAAATAATTTTTGTCGTGATAAATCGAGAGGGCATAATAATATTGATACTATAGTTACGAAAATTGTTTACATTTTTGTCGCGTCCACGTCCGTTGTTGCATTCAGTCGTTTCCTTGACAACCTTTAAAGCTCGGCGAGCTTTAATCGCCTGTTTTCGCACGCTCAGGAGTGCTTTAAACGGCGATTCTGATGCAGGTATAATAAAAAAGCTACTTAAAATAATATTTTTGTCTAGCCATTATATCTTATTCTCTGACTAGTATCTTTCCTTGTTTATCTTTTATATTCTTTACTACTTTTTCCTTTGATTTTCTCGTTTGTTTTATGGTCCCATAGAATTTTAGCAGAAAATTTATTCGTATAAAAATCTGATTCCTGCAAAACTATCAACATTGCATTAAAATTTGAATTATAATGTACAGAATAAACCACATAAAATAAAACCAACTTACAATGTTTTTGAAACTAAATTAAATGAACATAAATCTTAATCCACGTAACTTCCACTAACATTCGAGCACTTTTCAACTCTTTTGATGAACTGACTCCATACTTTCTACATTATGCATTTTAATATCACCAATAACCGAGAACGAGAGACAATAGTATATTAAAGTATGAGTGGATAACAAGGTCTTTAAAACACGCGCGAGTTTTCGAGCACGACGGCGTAGCCGGAGTGCTCGAAATAGAGCAAGTGCTTTAAAGACCAGTTCTCCACGAATACTTTACGCTATTTTTTATTATACCTCCAATACTGGAAATAAATTACGCACTAAAAACTTAGAAATAATTTTTGTCGTGATAAATCGAGAGGTCATAATAATATTGCTACTATAGTTACAAGAATTATTTACGTTTTTGTCGCGTCCATGTCCGTTGTTGCATTCAGTCGTTTCCTTGACAACCTTTAAAGCTCGGCGAGCTTTAATCGCCTGTATTCGCAAGCTCAGGAGTGCTTTAAACGGCGATTCTGATGCAGGTATAATAAAAAAATTCTTATACAAATGCTTTTCTGAAAATGATTGCTTAACGAGATATACACCGTATTTGTCTATAAATTCCTTTTTCAACAAATAGAACCGATATTAAATTGAGATTTCCTATACCCAAATGTCTAATTAAATACAATTAATTAATAAATCAAATTTGAGTTAAATAGTCCTCCCTAGTGGCTAATATATTTTTAAAAATAAATTACTTAAAACAAAGGAAAAATTTAAGGCGCTGTAATTTCTCCATGAAAGAATATTTTTTCAAATTGACTGTTTAATTTTGAAAAGAGGTTATATTTAGCTATTTTCGGTTAGCCTACTTGAACTAGTTTAATTTAGTTTAGCCGAATTAGACTTTAGTCTACTGAAATTTACAGAATGTAAACATCGTTTAACAAATAATAATTTTTGGATGTAGGTACTATATAAAAATATTCAAACATCTGTAAAGAAGCATGGAGATCAGCGGACATTTACTGTAATTGTTTTCCTAATTTTTTTACGTCCATCTTTTACGCTAAAGTTGAAATTTACAGGCGGTTTGAGAATTTCAAAATTTTTTTTTTTTGTTAATATTAAAAGTTTTCTCTTTTGACAACCCCATCCGTAGACACATTGTATATTAATTTAATTTTGAGATTTTTATATTTAATTTAAAAATATGGCCGGCCTAGTTTTTGTGATCATCAATATTAATTTCTAACTTTATAAGTAAAAAGAAAATGGAATACGCTATTGGTTTAAAATAGGAATGATGAGGTAAACTTCCATTTCCAAACAAGTAAATGACTATATTATTTATTTAGGTTATTGTGCAAAATTCTTATTATGACAAATTCTTAAACGCCATGACGTTATATATCCCCTTTCTTTCACGGATTGAATAAATGACTTCCATTTTTTTTTTCAGTCAACGACAATGTAGTTCCCTTATGCTTTATAAAGCTCATATCCCATACCTCAAAACTTAGTAACTATGACAAAGTATTTTTCAGGGTATTGTTTCACACTCAGACTTTCGAGAAGTCGTTCCCATCATTACCACTCGATTACGTTGTAAAAGCTCCAGCTCAAGTAGCTAAAAGCTGTAAAGTGCCATATTCATAAAAGAAAGGCAGCTTCTTTCATTTTTGACAAGCAGTAACCTAAAAAGTGTTGAAGATTACAATCAGATTTAACGCCTACTTTTGATTGGCGTGAGAGTTTCGAAGGCAGCAAGTCAGAAGTGTTAAACCTACCTGTGGTGGCTCTGATAGGTAAAGCTTATGAATTATGGACTTAATCAGTGGCCTGTGTAGGTTTGTGCGGGATAAGTTGCAGTCATTTTTCAAGCTTCTTTGTTTAAAACGTTTCTCGGCTAAACCTTGAAGGTTGTTTTTAATAAGGAGTAGCACTTCTACGTCTAGACTGCCATCAAAACCACCTACTGAATTAAAGACTTGACATAAAATATAACTGCATCAATCTTAAATAAAAACGGGAGTACTAATTGGAATTTTTTTTCAACTTGCTATGCAAATATTATAACTAATACTATTTCTATGCATTTTACATATTTAAAAAATTTCGTTAATGTTACTGTTATATCTACTATTTGGTCTAAATATTGGAGAAACACAAATAACAATTACAGTGCTTTCTAAATATATGTATAGTAGTAAGTATTAGTAAATTTTATAGTGTAAAGAGCAGTTACATAACAGGTACCTACTTCAAACTAGTTCACACGTTCAGCTATTTAGAATAATTTCAAGTTTTATTTATGAGTTATAAACAACAGTGTCTAAAAATATGTGCATTAGAACATAAATGCAAATAATATTGTGTAGTGACATACACTTTATTGTAGTATACAACATAATAACGCGAACAATTTTAATTCCAGCTATTATTTTACTCAATTAAAATATTTCGATGAAGCTTAAGCTGAAACCCAATTAATTATGCATTTCTAGTTAATTGAATTGGGTTTAATGAAAGGAAGTTGGTAATTTCAGCAGCTTTATAATCGCCGTTGAAAATGCGAATCCTTTGTAGTATAACTGTAGTGTAGTTAATGACCATTGGGATTCTTCTAAGGCTTAAACCTTAGGTATCGAGATGTTTGAAAATATTTTGACAGGGTTTTTAGGTTTAGGTAATACGTACAGTAATAACACATATATGTATTTACCGTACAGATATACTACACAAGCGGAGAGAATTCGAAGTTAGTCTTCCATTATAATAAACGGTATGTTCATACACTGTTAACTCACACAGTTTGTTTAGTAGTAGTAGTAGTATCAGTTTTGAGGAGACTGATGGCAGGCAAGTAGACCTTCATAGGCCCTCTTTGCCAACCCCATGGATAAGGTCTAGGCATGCAGAGTATCAGGTACCTTAATCCTACTTATAATTTTGTTTAAAAATTTAGTTAGATGACTTTCGTTAGGAATATTGCAAATAAATTGCATACAAACATTTTGCATATACCGTTGACGTCTTAAATGGTTATAGATTAATAGGAACGGATAATCCATCATACAGCAATAATCAATCACTGTGAGGCTAAATTAAGGATTTCACAAGCTCAGCATTTAAACATTTTGTTGATCTGCTTTTGGTAAACCAACTGCTTCTACAGCATTTTTAGCTGTGCACTGTCTACCTACGCACTTGCATGTAAACGTAATTGAGAATAGCTGATAATCTTTTTAAAGTAAATATAGAAGATAATATTAGTCTTAAGATGCTACCATGCGGAACCCCACTTACTACTAAACTATATTCAATCGAATATATATTTTTCACAACTAATTGTAACCCGCTGTTTCTAAAATAATTTATGAGCCATGCATTACATCATCAAAACCAATTTGTAATAATCTACCTCGTCATAAATCAAAGTCTACTAAATCAAATGTTTAAGATTAGTCGAATAATATTAATATTGAAGAATACACTTGCTGGAAAGCAGTAGCTAAGTCACTAACAATTTTGATAAAGTTGTCAGTACAGGTATGGGCTTTAAATCATTGAATGTTTCAGGATTAGGGATTTAGTGAAGGCATTGAATCAATATTTTTTCAATATTTGGAAGAACATTTGTACTAATACGTAAGTTAATATATTTCTAATGTTAATATACAATATGGCTAGATTCTGTTAATCATTTTCACCTTAATACGATCAAACCGTAGGCTTTCTAAGTTATTTTTTAAAACTTTTATATTATGTCATTATTATAGTTATGACTCTCTAGAAAAACAGTTATTTTGATTTATTCAGTCAAATATAGGAACCCAGTTGTAGAGTTGGCCCACTACTTAAAAATTTAAATTTTTGTTTTTTATGGATGATCAATCTGTACATTCTCATATATAGAATACTTTCGCGTTTTTACAGTATTTTTAAGTAGTTATTCCACAGTAACTATTTACCTTTTCCAGTTGGGTTGGAAAGTCTTTAATTTTGACGCCAATTATCACTTAACGTTTTCGTATTACAGATGGGTGAATCGTAAATTGTGTTAAGAAATGAGTCAAACGAAGTTGTCAATAGTGATTTTTGAAAAAATAATTTATTTATAAACGGCATATCTCCATCACAAATAGCTGTACACTAACACGAAACTACAGATTCCATTGTTTACAAATGTAATCAGAGAAAAAGATTATAGCTACTCGGATATTAACTTACGATCTTAAGAAGAATTGTGAACAAACTCGTGGAATCAAAAGCGAATTGCCATGCCATAGCTATGGAAAAATAGATCATCAGGTTTGTAAGGTGTGCCAATGCATCATACTTGACATTGTCATGAAATTCTGCAAAATAATTTGCATTTTTAGGCAAAGGACAATGAGAAGTAAGGTTATTTTAACAAAAACCCATAAGAATTCTTCTCAAAATAGAGGAATACAACTTTGTGAAGTGATGAAGGCTGCGTGGGTGATCATAGACGCAAAGATAACAATAAAAACTAAAGCATATCACAAATACTGTTTTAAAAAACATTAAGTTTTTAGCTATTACTATGATTTATGGAAACATGTTGAAAAGTGCAGTGGATAAACTATATTTCGGGGACCGAAATATTAATGCTGAAAAACCTGTAACATTATGGAAAATTATTCAAAACTAACTAGTAAAGAAAAATGATCAGTTAGAACTAGTGCCATTTTTCAACAGGATGTTGCAGTGTGCAACATGAATTAAGAAGTTAAAGATTGGTTTGTTATAAATAGAGAATGGAATATATACAGCCTATTTTTACAAAAATATGCGCATATATATTCACTCTATATTGTAAAAATATACAGAAAGTTTAAAAATATGCATGTGCATATGTTATCTCATTTACTTTTTTGTTTTAATTAATGGTCGATTTATCATAAATTTATAATATAACTAAAAAATGGGGAATATGTTTTTAGTGTTTTATTTTACTTATTTTAATAATTTCTTGCAATGATTTGCATCAGAAATAAGCAATTATTTCAATACGAAACAAACAAAATTCATAAAATTAGTGATTCTCATAAAAATATCCTACAAATAATGATTTCCAAAATTTTTAAAAGGAAACTTACGTCATCTGTCTGACATAGTTAAATATTGAAAACGATCCTTCAACATATACAGATGTACAGAGAGCATTTATAAATTTTGCAACAACGTTAGGAGCTACATTATCATCATCCTGATCATCAACAAATTCACCATTGGAAACGTGGTTTATATTATTCAAGATAGTGTAATCAGGTTTTTTCTTCATTGCTGAATTAAACATTTCTCCATTTTTTCTAAAATTTGAGCACTAGCTTCCTACTTTACCATTTACACTTTTGCATGAATTCTCAAAACTGTTAATTAATATCAAAAATGTATAAAGGGTCATTCCTTGCTTTTTATATTTGCCATATGTATGTAAATGTATTAGACACATGCTGGTCACTTTTTTAAGAAAATAATTATTTACTTGCTTTCTTTGAAAGTTGTCAGGAAGTAGGTACCGCTTTCACGTTTTTTAAGATTTCGAATATCTGAAACCAATCCTAGGCAATTTTCGCTAAAAATTACGGATTTATTCATAATATGCACACAATTGCTAAAATATGCAAGAAATGCTTAAATATGCAAAATATGCATTAATTAATTAGTGTCAATTGACTGTAGAAGTTTCAAGTCGTGCACATTTTTAATCTTATCCTAAAATATGCATAAACTGTAGGATAAGCAGTTTGCGTAAAATCCGTTTTCTAGTTATAAATAATATTCCCATTCAATTTTAGACATCCGCTAGTCCAGATGACAATAATCAGATCCTGCAAGGACTGCAACAGGATTTCATTCAAGTTTCTAATACAGTTGGTCGGTTGCACCATCAGAACCTAGTAATAACTATGAATTGAAGCTGTAATATGTCGAAACGGAGATGTAACTCAAGGGTGTAGCTGTAGGTCCACAGTATATTCGTTAAAAATTATTTTTTGATTGTACTTAATAGAATATTTAACATTTTTCGTGTTTTATTGATAGGTAGAGTTTCTTTAAGTTCATTAATAATTTTTTTGAGCAAATAAATGTAATACTTTGTTAAGTGTTACTTCGTGAAGGGAAATATGGCCCCTGGAAAAAAAATTCAAAAAAAACGGCCCGGAACAAATGTCCAAGGGAAAAATGTGTGTTGTCTGTGACCGAAAGTTCAACTTACGTATCCTTGTTGGTCGATATAACAACAAAATAACAAACCTGTTATAAAATATATCAGTCCTAGGACCGTTATAGAAAATTATTTTGTATTTGGTTACTAGAGAAACAAACATCACGAGCATTATTTAGGCAAGCAATATTTGTAGTATTCAACAAAAGTTTTATTTTTATAAGTTAATACCTACTACAGAGAATGTTATACAACACTCGATCGTTAAGTAGGTACCTTATTCTAACGAGCTTAAAAAAGCTTCGAAGGGCTTTTTTTCCGGGGACATTTTTCCCGGAGAATTTTTCTGATGACATTTTTCCGGGAGACTTTCCGGGTGCGTTTTTCCTATATAAGTTACTTATGTCTTTGAGTAAAGTAAAACTTGTTAACCGAGAGAACTTTAATGAGACGGGGTTGTAGGTGTATTAGTGCCCTTGAATGACTGACCGGCAACATTTAACAAGTATAGGTAAACAACATTTTTTTTTTATTTAGTAGGTACAAGCTTTCCAGATTTCAAGCTGTTTTCACAGTACTTTTGATTTTTTTTATTCTTCTTAACTGAACACAGTCGAAATAATAGTTCTTTCCTACGTCTTATTTTTTAAATATTTTTAGATCCGTTTTTTCAAAAGATTCGTGATTTTTAATGTTTTAATGGTTTGTGCTATAATTTAATGTTTAGTGAAAATGTTCCCAGTGTTTAACCCTTTGTTTCAAATGGAAATACCTGAAGAGTTTTACTTGTGCCAACTTGATTTACGTATTGTGTCTAGTAAATTACGGGATAAAATATTTAAAAAATGTCTTAATGGATTTAATGGACTGCTGGCAGCACGTGAGAAAATGGAAGCGTCATTTGTAAGAGATAAAGCTCATATTAAGCTAGAGAATAATCGAGGCGAGAGCACACTTAATTATTGCACGGAGCTTTGAAGGCTCTTAAGCGTCTGCTCGGCACAATTTTTCCGTTCCGCGGAATTAGTGAGTCACGCGAGCCAGAAAAGCGAGGAATGCAAATAATCTCCTGCGAAAAGGAAGAAAAGGACTCATCGCATAACAGGAAATACGAGAGATGTCAAGCATCTATCCTCGCGTCGACCACCGGTCATCAGCGTCCACATTTTTGTTGAGCAATGGCGGGTTCTTTAATGGAAGAGGCTCGGCCAGAGGCGTGCCGTTTCCTGGCATTGGATGGGAGCTTTCACAGAGGAGGAGTGCAACTCCACGTGTGCAGGACCACACGTGCAGGTAATCCCGAGCTTCAGTGCCACAAAGGATTCTGCTGTGGGTGGTCAGGATTTATCCTGGCTCCTCCTTAGGTAATTGCTCGGCATCGCTCGGTCCTCCTCGATCAAAGCACCCCTACTCTACCCCAAGGAAAGTAAATAGTGATCCAGGTGATATTGTTTATTTTTTGCGTCCGTGGCGGTGTGTGTGCGTGCGCGGGTGGACATGGAAGTTTCGGTGGTGACGGTGACCATCCTCCTCATGGTGGCTATCACTTGCCTGCATGTCGACGCCAGGAGCAAAGGCCGAGGGAGAGGCTCCATGTGGTGGTAGGTTTTCCACTTTAGTCACCTGGGCCTGCAAAGAAGCGACTACTTTCACAGTAACAGGTTCCAATTTTCATTTATACGACCACCTTGACTTTTCCGAGCCGGTCATGAACTTTTAGTATCTGATGATGGGTGGAGGAAAATGGGGCCATCCTTACAATTTTTACAAGTATGACACCATGCAAACACGACTATCTTCGATAACAATGGCAAACATTTACCCTTTAGTGACTAAGAGGCTTGAAAGCTATCACCTTTATCAGGATAAACCGAAAGTGATGACACCATTGCAATAAAAAACAAATGTCACGGCGCAATTTGCTGACTTGCGACCTTCGCAACTCGAGGAAGTCGCCTCCTTGCCCATCAATACCGCGAGCCCGCGGCGGTCCTTCCGAATTTTACATTTCAAAAGCTGCATTAAGAGTCGGGGCACATCTTCGTGGGCTGACGCGGGATATTTACAGCACTTCGCGGTGCCCATGTACAGCTTGTCGCCCACCGATCCATCAAGAGTTGTCAGCTACTGCTGATGGACGACCGGCTCTCGGGCGATTTGTAATTCCGCGAAATGCATCGCATCATTTGGCCAATTGGTGCGGAAATCGCCTAATCGAAAATGGGTGTTCGCGGGAAATTTATGGTTCGGCCCAGGGCAAAAGCTCCCGCGCGGACGGAGACGTAAACATCGCTAGCCAAAATATTATAGCTTTATCTCGCTACTGACATCTTAATTTCCTTCGACCATGTCGTTTAGTCTACCGAACTTTAACACATCTGACGGGAATCTTCGACAAGCCAAATAAAAAACCGCTGAAAAGTTTTAAATTGCCCCCAGATATATGCTTAACAACTTGAGCAGAGACATCGATATCTAAGATTATAAAAAGTGGAATATGTTACAGATGCCATCCTTCGTAAAGTCGAAGATGAGTACTTACTTTATGCTTCGGTTGGGTGGGAATCGTACGGACAGATGACAGTTTCGAGTTAAAAGTGAAATTTATATGTTAGCGATAACTGACATTGACTTGCATTAACATTTCTAATTTAGCGGAATATTTTTTTGAACATGCAAATGCGCAATTACATGCAAATAGATGATAATTTATTCTCTTTTTCTGATCTTATTTCGTTATAACTGCCTTTTTTAGGTTCTAGAGGTTTCGAATACAATTGTAAGGTTTTGGTTTTTACGATAATCGTTTTGGACATTTCTGCTAGCTATAGCCATTGTTATAGGTATAACGATATATGATTAACCTAATTTACAGACACATCTTATTATTTTTTATATACTATGCTGTATGCACCTATAAGTATACCTATATTTGAACAATATTTGAAAAAGTAATACATTTTACTTACACGGATCAGTACATACCATTGTCATATTTTTGTCTATTTATTTTTATATTCCTCAGACATAGCTGCAAGGTATAGGCTATATGTCACAACATAGCAATAAAATTAATATACTCTATCGGAAGATATACATTAAATTATGTATATAATTTAACTAAATGCATTAAAAACTATAAACGTAAATATGCCACAATCCATACAAATAATTGCATATTTAAAGTAGGTGGAATTAGTGGTAAATGCGTTAGTCATATAATACAATTATTATTATTATTATGTTAAACTGTCATTTATCTATATTCAGCAGGGGAGAATAAGAACATACAATTTTATAAATATATGTATACGGAGTGGTGCTTGCTTTTATGCCATTTAATGTATTTCAGTTGTTTTAAATAGCATATCAAACATTATATTTAACATATTGCTGAAATTTCACAATACTCATTTGTTGAAAATGTTATTATGGCATATACTTAAAAAACGTACATGCAAATGTAATTGTTTGCAAATATAAATAACTTGGTATAACTTTTCAGTTATCTACTTTTTTTACTCTTCTTTCCGTTTATACAGTTAAAACGATTTAAATGGGTATACTACATTTGGATTTCTAAATGAACAAATGAATAGTCAGGCATATTATGTGGAGATAACTGTATATATATATTATTTTATTATTTTTGAATAATATGCATACATATTATTGTATATACATCAATGCAGTACATTATAATTGTTTACTTAAAGCCCTGAACAGTACACACCTGTAATTATACATTTATTTACTTTTTATTGGAAAGCTAAATAAAACCTATATTATATCTAACTACACGTCTTGTTGAAACATTTATAGAAATTGTAAACATCCCAATTATTTAAATGCGAGTAGACTGTCCATTGTTTCTAGTAATACAAATTTTTAAAACACGTTATAAATTTAAATATGCAGTTACATATAGCGTGGATAAGTTACGAAAATGTTGAAAATATTGTTTTTTCTATTTGTTTAATATTTTCAAGACTAACTTCAGTTACCTGCAGATGTCTGTACTTATTTATTTAATTATTTATCATTAATCATTACTGTACAAAATACTGTAAACAGCTAATATATTGTTCTTGAAACATATATAAGACGAAATCTATCTAGTGTTCGTCTGTTTTTCTTGAAATATTGGTTGAAAGTAGCTTTCTCTTAAACAATATTTTACAAAATTTACTATAGCATTTGTAGTACATGTGAATCTGCTGCTATATGCAAATAATAGCGTCTTATCTATGTAGTTCTTCGCTTGTTTTGCATATGGGGTTACAGTGTATATAGATATACGAGCAACTGTCTTTCCTCCGTGATGTTAAACTATGGGCATGCATGAACACACACATAAATTACGAATGATTATTCATGCTTGTAAGCTCGAGATTGGATCTAACGACAATTTATATACAATTATAATGACGCTTGTAGGTTTGTCTTTGTTGTGCTCGCAAGAAGGTGCCTAAGCCGCGCAGTTTTATCACGTGATTAATCATTGTTCCTTTTACGGAAGGTGTCGAGCTTAACTAATGAGAAACTAATAAGAATTAGCTTTGTGCAACTGACATGTCGCTAAGTGCGCTGCTTGCAGACCTATGTGCACCATTACTTAAACGTTCATAATTCAGTTTCCATTCTGGAATTGCCAACTGATTGGGTCGAAGTATTGACGAGCAGTAAGCTGCAGCAGTATGAAAAATTCTGAAGTGTGTTGCTGCGTTTGAGAGAATTTAAATATCAATTTTGAATTTAAGATATTAATCAGATTATAAAAAGCTTAAAGAAGTAACATTTGTGTAGGCGCTTGACATTGCTTTCATTCAAATCTCCTAGATTCGAATTAAATCCAAGCTTCCTTGTAACTATATCTGATGTTTGAATATGATGACAACATTAATGAATAAATTTGTATGTTTATAATAGCTATTTATATAACAAGTACATAATGTAGGATTTTACTGGATGAGTACATTTTATTTCCGAACGAGCTTCGGGGGCAGTCAATAACAAGGACCTGGTAAAATCGAAAAAATCGAGTTTATGAATTTGGCGTCGATTCTGTAACAGCGAAAAATGTTACATTATAGTACCTTGATAGACACATTTTACTAGTATTATAAAGAGCTACTTTAAGGCCGCAAAACTATGTCATAAACAGTACTTTATAAATGGAGTCGCATATAATAATAATTATCATTATTATTAATTATGAAAGAGCTACTTTATGGCGCAAAACTGTGTCGCAAGCAGTACTTTATAATGGAGTCGAAAATAATAATAGCCATTTATGTAACAAGTATATAATCTAACACTTTATTAAACGAGTCTATTTTATGGGCCAGCGAGCTTTGCAAGCGAGATTAATAAATAGAATTTTTCATTTGTAAACACTGTCTCTTGTGAATGTTCAAATCGGTTACGTTATGTTATGTTCTGTGTACGTTTACTGTAACATATACTTGACAGTGACCGTTCAGAGACCAGTTTACTTTATAATTTTCGTACTACTACTACAATAAAGTGCCACTTTATAAGGCTTTCAGATTGCAGTAGAACTTACAACAATTATTTTATCTCTGAGTTAAAAACTGAAATTTATTTAGTCACTATGTATAGTCAATAGTATTATTGCATTTCGCGTCCTATGTACAATATTACAAATTTCAAAATAGTAACTTACATTGAAGTTGTAATTGTAGTTGTCAAAGTTGTTTAGCTATGCAGAGAATTAAAACCGGTGTGATCTTCAAATACTGCATAATTCATAAGTTTTTATCTGGCATTTAAACATATTAGAAGAATCCTATTAAAGCACACGTTCATAATTAAAGTTGTAGCCAAACCATTATCCAAGTATGTTTTTAAATCGCCAGTGAAGTACGTCGAAATCACCTTTAAGATACGAAAAATCGGCAGTGGAGCAACAATCCATTGTTTTACGACTTTTTGTAAGTGGCGGGGCGGCTGATAAACGTCAACCGACGTCAACATAACCTACAAAAGTTGGTTACGATTTCTCCGTTTAAAAAGAACATAATGTACATCTCGACACTGAAGTTCCTCGACAACTAAATGCTAAAAAATTAAACTCAGTGCTTTGGTATACAAATAACTATTCTGTGAAAATTGCAATGTAGCAAGAATGGTAAACTGTATATTATACATGGTCAGTATATTATGTCAGTCATCTTTTTCTGATCATGCGAGGTATGAATGGTCCTCGACACCAGAAGGTAAAAGAGGCTATAGATTATGAAAGAATGAATATATTTAGAAACTACAAAAACAGTTTTAGATGAGAACTTACATTTGACATATTATTTAAAATAATATAATTCTTCATAAAAGCGCCAAATCATAATTGTAAAACTGAAAAAACTGTTTCTAAAGATACATTGATATGCAAATATTCAGCAGGATAATTATATATTTATTAATTAGCGAACATGTTCTGTGCATAACTGTGCCTTTTAAATATTTAATTCTTTGGTACCTACTTCAAGCTTTAAATGGTTTATTACTTGTTATTGCAAGTATTACGTTGATTATCTTTATATTAGGTAATGTTATATTCCATTTTTTAGATTATTGCATCGTAAGGGATGCTTACACCGAAATTCACCAACAAATTTTTGAATATTTTTTATAAATTTTTAACCAAAGCTTCGTTACATTTCACAATTTTAAGAGCTTACTTAATCTATATACATTTGTGCACATTTGTTAGGTATAAATATGTTTTGCAATAGAAATGGTTTTCTGTTCTATTTTAGACTATTGAAATGTATGCATTTTTAACAGCAGTAGTCAATTTGATATGGTATTAAGCATAACCACAACAGCGAGGATTTTAAATAAAATTTTATAATATTATAGTATCTGCGATACATCTACTTGAAGCTTGTAGTTTTAAAGTAATTAATGTAATAATACAATTAAATGCATGTTCTCTATGTTGTGATCACCTTTTATACAAACGTATGGGTTTGTAAGTCTCTTGGTACTAGGCTTCTACGCTATTGTAAGAATTTGTTGTGGATTAATTGATATTGGTAATGATTGAAGTTCCAATTGCAGAATTACAGGGCCGTTTCAGAGATTACCATAACTAATAAAAAGTAGCTTTGAACAGAAAATCCAATGTGTTTATGACGTGTTAGCTTACAGTCAGGTGCAACTTTTAAGTCACGCTTATCTTCAACTTCATGACCATTGACTTAATATTAAATTATTTTGCACTACCTATAAAGCATATAATAATTTGCAATTCAATTTATTGTTTTTGAGGGCTTGGAATATATAATATGTTTGATATAGAAGTAATAAAAAAAGTAAAACCCCCCGATTTGAACCCTTAAGTTACATTTTATATTAATTTTCTAATTAGTATTGGGTTCCAATTTTATTTTCATTGAACTTTCCCGGTTTAAATTTAAGTTATTCTCCATTTCTATGCCTTAGCTTCTAGATTCGAACATGTTTCTTTCAGATCGCGTCCTAACATTAGAATTTCCACCGCAAACTTAGCACGTAGCAATTAAAAGAAGAAAGCGCCCGTGGCGAGCGGGTTTCTCGCTTGATGTCCCCACGAAGTCTCCGGTACTCGTTACACACTCTTCGGGAAGCGCGCACGCAAGTTGGGTTCGTACTGGAGCTTTATGTCCGAATTGTTGACATTTTAACCATAGTGCTGTTGTTTATATTTGAGTCAACGGCATTATGTTGAAAATGTCGTCATTTTGGGCAGCCTGGCAGCTACTCCAAGGCGACACTTCTGGTTCACGGGTTAGCCCAGAAAATCGAGATAAATGAGTTTCCAGTCACATCATTTGTCTGCGAGGGCTCGTAATATTTCAGCTGTCTATGGTGGTCGACGCAGCGCTGGAAAAGGGTTGCTCGAGATTCGGGGATGACAGGAACATTAGTTTGACTAGGCAGGCGAGTTATGGATAAGTGAGTTATCGCCCCGATTTTCCGATAGGCGAGCCAGAAATCGCGGCGGGCGCTGTCGAGGCGTTTTCGGATAAAGGCGTAATTTCAGAAATTATACGCTAAAGAGGATGTAAGAGAATGGAGCGTGAGAACGTCTGATCATCCACTAGTTGTTATCTATACTTGCTGTCTCGGCTATACGTTAACCCCTTATCTGTTGAATTCCACCGCCAAAGGTATGTCACCAGAACCGACAAAAAACACGGCACTACTGTGGACTAATATATAAAACTTCCACTGTGATTCGGCAGCCACGTTGCCTGGCCTTCTTTATTGCCCATCCTCGACCTACGCGTGAGAAGAAGACGCTGCTTCTATCGCAGCGAAATGCCCACGAAGGCTTCATAATGAAGTCGCATTACTACTACATTACCTTTGTCTGTTTTTATTAGCGTGGCAGAAGACGCGTATATTTCATCAATAATGTGAAGCCCCGAAACACTAATTTCGGGCCCAATTGCATTTCTGGATGAGCCTAGTTTATGGTGAATTTAGCTACACCCATCTCCTTATACGTACGTGGCGATTTAGAGCCCAGATAGCCATCGGTCTGAAAATAGTTTCGGCGTGAAATTAGGATTCAGTCCTATTGGATCTAAGCAGCGATTGAGATTAAGATAAGCGAATTTTGCCGTGATCTGCCTTGGTAACAAATGGAGGTTTGTCATTGTTTTATATCTGAATTCTCAGGCTCTAACTTGTCTCATTATTGTAATGAAGTAGACCAATTTTTAATTCTATTAAAAATTCGGAGAAAATTTCCTTCGCTTAAAATGCTAAGAATGCAGATGTGGCTGTAATTCACATTCCAAAGTGGGCGTATTGAGGCATTTAAAAAATATGCTTCTTTATACTGTAGAACGTAAGTATTCGACTGTATCAAAGGATATAGTTTTTGGGTTACTAATATGCATTTTAATAAACGAATTTTGCGAGCAAGGCCAATAAAGAAAACGAGTAAATAAAGTTAGATTATGTATGAGTTGTATGCAAAGCTTTATGTTCGACTGCTAAAACCCAAAAAAAATCGAGTTTATATATTTGGCTTCTATTCTGTCACAGACAAAAATTTGAGTGCCTAGATAGATATTGACAAGCATTTATTTTGACATTGACAGCTGATGTAAAAGTACTTTATAATACTAGTAAAATAAAGTAACCTACTATAAAGTAAACTTTATTATACTAGTAAAAGCTACTTTATTTCAGCAAAACTATACATAAATAGTACCTCTATAATTCTGTCGTACATAAAATACTTTGTCGCTCCATTCTAATTGTTTCAGTTCTACCGAGTGTCCATTCTCAAACTCGAACTTAAAAATGTAATATTGTATTGAACGTTTTTGCTGACGCCTGCTTGTTAATTCAACTTAAAGGAAAGGTAATGGCACCAATAAAAAGATAAAATTATTGCTCATCAAGTAATGCCAACAGTGATAATATTTCTTGATGTAGTATATAAATAATGGCAAAACACTTATGAATCGAATGCACAATGTTGATGTTCGACTTTGAGAGTGGACACCCGGTATAAACCACAGCGATTTTATATGTTAAAATTCTATTGTTACTAAATTGTAAGAATGTTCCACTTTTATCAAGCTGAAGTATTGACTTGTGATAGAAGTGTATTATGTAACTTTTCACAATTCTATGTTTATAGAGCCCATACTGCAAAGACATTTCATATATCCCTACAATTGAGCGGAAAAAGCAAAAATACTGGAATATTTAACGCACTATGGACCCACAATCATTTATAATCACTCGGTAGTATCCGACATTAACGTAACTATTATTATGACTTGATTTAAAACATAAAAACATACGTCGAAGATAAATGGGATTGTAAAATATTATTTTCTGTAACATGTGCCTTGTTTAACTCAAAATAGTAGATGAAGTAGCACTTTAACCAGTAGATAAAGTAATACTATAATAGATAAAGTAATGCTTTAACAACAAGAGTAGCTAAAGTACTTTCTTTTTTTTTTCTTAGGATTTTCTTATGTTTTCTTTTAAAATTTGCTAAAGAAAAACATAGAATTGAATTATCGATTCGCGAAAAATAATTCACTAGTGATTTTCTCGCACTTTCCCCTCGTCGATAAAATAAAATGTTAACCTGTTGTATAAAAAAGAACTATTAATTGCACTTTTTTGCTTTCTATCTGCTGTAATTTGCTTTGTTTCTTTTTTGAATCCATAATTTATATTTCTTATTTACGTGAATTAAGAAAGAAATGCATGCATATATGTACATACATATATGCATAATGGAGCATTTTAAACGCCACTTCTTCTTCTACTAAAGGTATCAGATTAAATAGAGAGCTTAAATCAAGTTCACACGCAATGTGGGTCTGTTGTGTTACTTCTCTATATGTTTCTGTGTAGCTTTGTTACTGTATAGTATGTGTTAATATCTAGAAGCACCCAGAAATTGAGGGCGGATTATATGTATTTTTTAAGATTCATTTATTTATATGCAGCACAATCAATTTTTATATTTTTCCATTTCCGCTTCTAGAGAATGTAAATTTTAAATTCTATGCTGCATATTCTCCATACCTATTTGGGCTTGGTGGTGCATATTTCCATGTAATACTTTGAGATATCAATGCAGAGTGATACATATATGACACCGTTTTACTACGTCATACTGTTAGAATTGTAATATAGCTTATATACAAAATATACAATTTGATATCAATGCATTACATGCTATAGAAAAGAAGAAAGCATAGAAGTTTTTGGGGAAAAATTATAGCAACAACGGGCTTATATAAATTGTTATTCAGTTGTTGAAACGCCTGGAAAATTGCAAGAATAAAATTATACTACTTGAAAGTTCAGTAAAGTTAGTAGAAAATTTAAAATTAAAATTGCAGAGTGTGCCAGGCCAGAAAGAGGAAACAATAAAAATTCCAAAATATAATATAAAAATATTCCGGTTATGACCAACGTGTGCAAATTGTTTGACGATTTTGATCCAGGACTGATTTCAAAAATGAAAAATTATCGTATAACATCTGTTGATGTGGAAAAACGTTTCTGGCCTATAAGTATGTTCTCGATGATAAATAACAAGATACTTGTATGGATAATTTAGAGAAACATTTAATTATCCATTGTTTTAATAAAAGTAATTTAAAATTTAGAGTTTATCCTAAATATCACTACCATTTTTTGATGTGTGATGTATGGATTTCAAAATATCTATTTCATGTTGGGGATTTATGAGTGGAATATTGGTTATTGTTTTTGTCTGAATATTTATTCATTCTTGAAAGTGTTTGTGTTACAAATAGAAGTTATTGTTTGCTTTAATTTGTTGTTTTAAGTTAAATCATAGCGACAGTCTGTAACTAGTAACTGTAAACTCTAAAAGACTGCATATTTTGTGTTTATACTGCATATTTAACATGGATTGATGGCGCATATTAATGCATATTGTGGATATCTCTTATACGTACATACATCGCCATCATTTTAGTGCATATAATTCGCCTTCTTCATATAACGAAGAAGCAACTAACTGTTAATACTTTTATCCCATACCCCTCAATAAAAGCCCCATAACTATAACGATTTTAACAAACAAGTGACTTTTTGATTACCATAATTCAACTAGTGAGTTTTGGTTTACGCAATAATGTTTAATGTCATATGTGTTCTGATGTGACCTGGCAACCGAAAATGTTAGAACAAACAAATACTGTGATTGCAAACAAAAATTTTGGTTTTGGTGCTTCTTCTGACTTTGTTGAGAGATGTGGGTAATATGTTGTACTGTACGAGTAGTGTTACTAGGTATTACCGACACGAGAAAATTAGCCTACACGGCCTACGGTTTCGTGGGCCAAAATTTTCCTTTAGTGTGTAATACCTATATAACACTATTTGTATATTTATTAAATAACTATAGTTACACTTGATGAATGCATATGGCATATTTATGTTTTATGTCCTACCAGTACATTAATTGAAATTAATGACTCTATTTTAAGGTATCTTACATACAAAATAACGCTCCAGGGCAATTATTTTCTTCATAAGAACACTAGGGTTATTATGAAAAATTAACAGTATTTGTTTCCATGGATACAACTTTATTATGCACCACTGTCACAATGAAAATTAATGACAGCTCAGCTAATGTCACAAATCTAACTTAGATCAGCTAACTAGATCAATCTTAAATACTATATCATAGTAATTATATGAATTGAATATGAATATGAATTAGGTAAGAAAATTGGTAGGACATAAAACCTTGAAGGCACCACGGGCATTATGAGCTAAGAGCCCGCGATTGTTGTACACACCTCGGGCCAAAGGCCCTTGGTTAGTACACTAACAATCTTGGGCTCTTATTTTACTCATAATGCCCTTGGTACCTTAATAACTATAAAACCTATTAGGTCTAATAATTGGCCATGCCAAATTGTTTCTTTGAACCATCTTCTTTTGTTTACTATACAACTGGATTATACATTGAATATTTGCTTTATATGTATTTTTGCAAACATGTAATTATTAAGAGCAAAGTAAAAACCAATTGCTGCGTATTATTTATAAACGTGTCTAAAAAAATTCCTCCTGATACAAGATTAACATAATTACACATTTACTGATAGAAATAGCCTTATCCTTCTTGAATTCTTTAATAAATATTTATTATTTAAATCAATATTACTAGAAATTCGGGTTTTCTCAGAACATTAAATTATGCACTTCAATAAATATAAATCAGTGAATACAATACGTAAATAATCTTTAGGGTGGAAATATAAAATGATGTACTTCAGTATATAGAGGGAAACTAGTTGAAATATACTGTTTTAAATATAGGGGAAGGTTGCCGGTATTGGACCACTTTTTGATTTTTACCCATTTACAGACAGATAAATACCTTTTCTTCAAAAGTTTATGTAAGAACGTTTTCTTACATGTGTTTCCTCTTTAAAGTTTGAGTTACGATATTACACAAGCCAGTTTGCTAGGAGAAAAATATTGATTACTAAACCCTTGCACATGGTCCATTCGAGGAAACAGGTTGCCACGAATGGACCATTCGGTTTCTCAATTGGACCACCAATATTTACACAATAAATACCATCACTTAAAGCGAATATAACCGTTATTCAGAATTATTAAACAAATACAAAAAAACAACACAAACATAGAACAATAGAGGTACAACCAAACAGAGTCATTCATAATCATAACCCTCCAACTTCAGACAATAAAAGACAGGAGGAGGCTCACTTTACCACAAATAGCGTGTACTTATTTTGAGTTATTTGGAGATTGGAATTATATCCAATTTTTCATGTCTTTTACACAAAATATGTACTATACCAGGATTCATCAGAGTTTTCACCAGTGGCCTTACTTCCGAAAGTGGAAGGCATATCTGTTCATGAGCTTCCCAAACCCAGTTTTCTCTTTTGTGTTTTGCCTTTTTTTTCTCGAGCTCATCTTATATGGGTTTGCAGTTAAAACGCTGGCATTTTATTCATTTTATCCAAGTGTAGTTTTAAAGTGGCGTTGGGCACGCGGTAAGTTTTAGGGCAGTGCACGCATTTGAACTGAGTTCACCCTTTCGAAAAGAATTTACTGCCAAATTTAGTTTCTCACTTACCCATATGTAATATTTCGTTTTTAGCATCCTAAAAAAATGAAAAATTTATATAATTTCTGTTTTCCTCAATTGGACCGGTCCAATTGTAGAAACAGCACGTGGTCCAATCGGGGAAACATGCACGTTTTCTACCCTAAATTACCCCATGTACCGAAATAGTATAATAACCATGCAAATTAATATTTAAAAAGTTGCCTAAATCATAAATCTAGTTAAAAATTTTAATAGTTGAAAGAATTAATCACTTGCGGCTTTGATATCTCATTCGGCAGTTTACGGATAAATTACAGCAACAACACCTGTATACAAAATCCAGCGGGAAACGTCAAATGACTCAATGCAAACGAAAACTTTGATAATTTGTCAGCAGCTACGGCAACAGAGCCTTCTAACGATGTTTGGCCGAATTAAAATCTTTATTTGACTCTCTAACTGTTGTGGTCCAATCGAGGAGCCAGTTCAATCTCGGCAACCTCTCCCTAAAAGTGTGAATACACAGGAAGAAAGTGTTTATTAAGGGTATAACTATAGTTTTCCACAAAAGTCAACACAACTTAACATCTCCTCCAGATACATATTTCATTGGCTTTATTATTGTACCGAAGGTGTCAACCCTGCTGTTGAATCACCTATGCGAGGACGATATTAAGTCGTCTTCAGGGTTTTCAGCTTTGTGATTCAACAAACCAACTCATTTGTTCTATTGAGAATTGCATCCTTTTAAAAGCAGGATATACACAGTTTTTAACACATTTTTCTCAATACACATGTCGTCTAATATTTTTAAATTACATTGACGAATGAATGTGCCCATAATTTAAAAATAAATTTTAACAAAGTTAATTAGATCGAGAACGAAAAACACGGCTCACATATGGAAACTAATTAAAAAAGCTTAACAAAAACTGGGGAATCTCTTAAGATTGCCGTTATTAAATTGAGTTTAAAATAAGCAGCTGGGAAATATTGCAGCAATACTCATCATAATAAGCTGAATCCTAATTAAATTATTTTTTAAGTCCAATACTCAAGCTTTAATTGGGTCGGAATTTGTGTCCTTAGGCAGAAAAACAACAACAGGATTGTTAAATTGAGCTGTAGTTTTCTGTTTACAATATGTTTGAAGAAGCACATAAGTAAGCGCAGATATGTTTCTTTATTAAGCCTTTAGTAAAAAAAAATCGTATTATTTAATTTAAGAAAAAATATTATGAAACGTCCAGTATTATTAGATTAATGAATACTAAAGCATAGCAATGCCAAGAAAAACCATTTGTTTAAACTAGATTTGGAAACAGATTATGATTAATAGTTTCAGCGATGTTGTCATGCTTAAAACGCTACTTTAAACATGTATTTAGATATGCTTCTGAAAACCTAATATTTTAATTTCAAGTAGCACCGAAAACCGTTACGGATCGTTGTTGAAACATAGAGTTACTTTGTGCGAGTAGTAGCTAATCATAAACATTTAACATTAAATAAAGCGATTAAATTAATGGCGGTGCATACAATTATTCAAAACCAAGGATACTTTAAACTGCAATTAACTTTAATGTAGTTGTAAATTACTACTCGGATGCTAACACTACATACATTAACCGCGCTTATTAAATATCTCGAAAAGTAATTTGTTCCGACGACAAAATTTATCTTTACGGCTGAGTTTTTACTCCGTCGATACCGAAATACGTGTAAATATATATCTTGGACGAGTAAATAAATCATAAATATTAAAAATAAAAGTGAAAAATTTATAGAGCCATAAATTACTCGGCGGTTTTGCAATTCTCATTTCAATAATTACCGGCAAAAACGGCGATTTTTAATTAGATAAAGGAATTTGTAATGCTAACACGGAGCCTGATGTTTCTAAAATGGCTCGATTCGTTTTGGACTCTATTTGAGATATGATTTATATGATATTAATGTAATTAATTGTTTACAACTGTCAATCACGGCAGCAGTTTGTTCCTATAAAAATCTACCTTTGTTTCAAATGCCATTATACGAGGTGCACCTGGAAAATCATTTTCAAGTTGAGTAACATATGGGCAAAAATGAAATCTGATATCCTTCATCAAAGTTGAGTTCTAATCTTGTACATGTCATAGTTACGTTTATAATCCGACTTTAGTTTTTTATTAATCGAACTGGCATTGCGATCGTATTAAATTGGGCGAAATAAAATCGGTATGAACGCGCCACACGAATTATTTTCAATCTTGAAAACTGAATTCCCATTTACTTAATTCGAACCAGTCGGAACACGCAGGATTAATCTGGGCATCTGTCCGCTTTGTTTAAGCTTAATCTTCGACTCCTAAACAAAGATTTAAAGTTCATAATTTTATAGTTAGCAATTTTACTAACCAGTTTGTTGAACTTACTGCCGAATTCCTTTTAGGCGTCCGAGCCCGATATTCCGTTTTATAGGTTATTGGAAGATTAAAATGAGCATTTGGTACCATAAAAATTATCGAATCATCTGAAATAGTTTCCCGATTTGTTTATGAAGGCAGCGGCATTCGGATTTTAATAAATAACATAAAACGGTCTGTGGAAAGCGGCTCATCGGGTTCAAGCTTGTTTATTGATTATTTAGAATTTCAACATTCGCTTTTTGTTATAAAGTCAAAACATGTTCGGACGAATTTATGGCGTGCTTTTGAGACAGAAATGGTTTTTGAAAGAGTCGTAACTAAGACTACCTCGGTATTTTGAGTACCGGTGTTTATTTTTTCCTGAAATTTTATCGGTACATAAAAAAAGCTCGCCTTATAGCTATGCAGCGAGCAATCTTTGTAGTTCGAAGTTAACTCACATTTACGAGAATTCATTGCTGTAAAATTACTGGCAGTCAACGTAAATAACAAAAATTAATAATTTTAATTGCAGGCCATTAACTGCCTTATGAGATAATAATCGAAGGCATGCAAAGCAACTTTATGGAGTCGTTTCGAACTTCACTTCAGCCCGTTTAATATGTTATAAGTTACTACAAATCCATTGCGAATGCTTTGCCACTGATCGAAATAAGAGACACACTATAATTAAAATTTGTAATAACAAACATCTGTATATTGTGCCCTTAGCCAACCAGCAAATCTTTGATTTAAACTATAATACGGTTGTTAGTATTTCTAAAGGATATTACAACTTAGTACTAAACACTGCCTTTCGACATTATTTGAGTTTTTAAATATTCAAAGAAACGTGTTCGGGGCACAGCCAGCTACAATTATTACCTATAACTAAACTCAAGTTGCTGTAAATATAAACCAACACGAAATTGTCTTCTTTTGAAAAAATGGAAGACCCACATTAGGTGAAGCCTAATTTAAAAAATTGACATTTATATTGCGAACCATAGTAATTACACTCTTTCTATTCAGTTTAGATAGATAGCATAACAAGCTTTGATTTAAAAAATGCTAAAAATCGGCCCAACATAAATTGGAAACGAAATACATCTACATCTCTCACATCATGTGTGGCATTCGCCACGTCAGTTATAAAAAAAATGTCGCAATTAGTCCAGGCAAGGAACCATCTAACTTTTAAACCAACAAAGTTCAACAATCGACTGTTTGCACTTCTCCCACGATAATGACCACGGAAAACACGCCAGATTCTTGTATTTACCGACAATTCGCACCCATTTGGTTAATATTTGTCTTCCGGGTCGTATTTGGAGCTTTACTGTCTCTTTGTTCCAGGGGAATCGCCAAAGCGGGCGAGCCTAATAACCTTTCGCCGCTTTCTCCAGGAGTGCTCTACATGGACCCCTCGGTGCACGGGACGCTCAGGAAAAAGCAGCGGAGGCTCGCACGGGAAAATCCGGGCGTTCTGGTGGCCATCGCCAAGGGGGCGAACCAGGCCATCCACGAATGCCAGTACCAGTTCCGGAACCGAAGGTGGAACTGCTCCACGAGGAACTTCCTCCGAGGGAAAAATCTGTTTGGGAAAATAGTCGATCGTGGTGAGTGTACAGATGATTAGTCTCATAACAGCTCGTCGTATAATTAATTATATCTGCGACACAAAATTAATGCGATTAATAAGTAAGTAATAGGTTCATAAGATGAAATAAATTTCAGATTACAGCATCCAGAACTACCAACTGGTAGTATTGACAGTACATGAATGCAGTACATTCATTTGTTTGTTTGGATTAATCAACCCATCATCTAAAAATGGCACAAGCTAGAGCCTAGCTATCAGAATAAAGTTAGTAGTTCTTAAAAATATAGATAATTTACATAAGAGCCAAATTATAATTTGAAAATTATTATGACATTACTAAAAAGTACACGGGACTATAAACTCAATTTGTATATATGCGTCATAACATGTATTCAAAAATATAGAAAAGCATATAAATTACTTAGAAAGTATTGACAACAATTTGAAAACCCGGTCAATTAAAAAAATGTTATTGTAAATATATTAGCTATTTGTATTTGTAAATGTCAAAAGCGATTTTTTTTCATTAATTGGCAAAATATAGTTTTTTTAATTCTATGAGCCATTAGCAAAAGCTAAAAGTGGAAATATTTTATTTATATTAAAACCAACAGCACAACTGCCATTACCACTGAACGGGAATTTAAGCTTTTCGGCAATACAAATGATGACAATTACAGTCACGGAGTATTTAAATATTGGAAAGGTGTTGCTTAACCCTTTTACAAAACGTTTCAGCCTCTATACTGAAAATATATTAACACAAAACTGAACTGATTCGAGTATTAAGTATTTTATGATTAACTGGCCTATGACAAAATTTGTTGAAATTCCGGCGTTGTGCTCTGTTTACTAATACAACTGTGAAGTATGTTAAATAATCGGTAGCTGGGTTAGAATTCGGCCAGTTCGTTTTAAGTAGACTATATGAGTTTCTGCTTCTGGGTCGAAAAATAGGGATTCAAGCTCCAGTAACTCGAACGGCCGTAAAATATTTTGTCTTCACTGTGATTCCACAATTTGGCTTTGCCAACTCTGCTTAAACTTCATGAAAAAAACCGAGGTCGATGGCACTGCAGCGGGGACATTAACGAAGCTGACAAAGAGGGATACTGTCTTTTTAATTATTAAACCCAAAACCAAAAACACGTCTGAGTAATAAAAATTTTATATGTACTGAAATTTTCAGGATTGCAAAGAAAGCTTCAATTTTTCTGTAAGAATCTCATTATTTATTCAACATGTATTAAAATTTGTTCAATGTTACTAGTAACACTACCAGCTAGTACTACAGTGAAGTTATTTAAAAAATACCTTTTAGAGTGTAATTGTATCTTAACAGAGGTAATCACATGGTTAATTCAAATTTATCTAATTACAATAAACATGTACCTTTTAATCATGTATATATTATAAATATCATTAATAATAATAACAATAATAATAATTAATCGTTCGTAGGCTTCACATATTATTGTTTTTGTTACTAGTTATGATAATAATAATAATCATTCAATAAGAAGCCAAGTAATTACCACTTTCTAAAAATTGCAGAGGCAGCCTTGTATCAATACTGCAAACTACATATTCTTTACTTTTTTCCATGTATATCTTAAGATGCAATTATAAATGTGCACAAATTTAAAGTTTTATAGTTAATTGACGCTAGTTCAGAATGCATATTTTGTATATTTAAGCATTTCTTGCATATCTTAGGAGTTGCTTGCATATTATTGGATAAATCTATAATTCTTTGGTAACACTTTCCTCGAATTGCTTTCGAATATTCGGGATGAAAAAAATAACGTGAAAGTGGTATCTGCTAACAAGCTCATTATGTTCTTAGAAAGAAGTGACCAAAATGTGTCTAATAAATTTGAATACCTACCGTGTGGTAGGTCATACCTCTGAACATAGTTGATTTATATAGAATATTAATGCAAATTTGTGAAATTCATGAAAATGGTATTAAATGAACGACAAACATGTGAATAATAGCTGTGGCAAGTGCGCATTCTTTATTGAGTGCATCCCCCAAAGAATGCATTTTTAGGTGGCGTTTTGTATACATTTTATTTTTAGGGTTGCCCCACAAAAACAAGTCGTAGGGTAACAAATCAGAAGATTTAGCGGGCCAGTTAATTGCTCTCTTTTATTTCAAAAGGACCAATGATTCTATTGTGTTCCAGCCCAAACATAAAATTTTTTAGGGTACTGTGTTCTGGTGGTTAAATTTATTCTGTAATTTTCCTGACACTAATATCTATTATTTTGGAAATTAGGTTTGTTGATTAGCGTAAAAGCTGTTTCATCCGTAAAACAGATATTTGAAAGAAAGCTGCGATATTGGTTTGATTTTTCTTGCATGTCTTCACAGAAGATCCTACGACCTTCTTCATCCATTACAAAAATTTCTTGGTGGCATTGTGCTTTATATGGATGGCATTTATGTTTCTTAAGTATTTTCAATACTGATCCATAATTAACAAACACTGCACTCACGAGCTATTGACATTGCACTTATGTATGAATTTAGTTGTATTAATGCGAGAACCCTTTCCTACCTACCTACAGTACTATACACTTAAAAAGTATCAATAAACACACACACTTTTGAACTTATTCATCTTTGCTATTTTTAGGGGTTACACTTCCTGTCGTTTCGAATTTCTGCACACAAGTTTGTATTGTCGCAATTGTTGGAATTGGGCTATCTTAAAATTATTGCCTCTTTAATTTAGTACCACTACCATTTTATTCAAAAAACGGCAAGCAGGAATATGCATAACCGTGACAAGCCATGTAAATTGCCTATGTTTAGAAGTATGACCAACCACCCGGTATATACGACAAGTGACAAGCTTTTGCTTTTGACAGAGATTACACTGACGTAATTTGAAACTCAAAGAGTAACTCTTTATGAGTCTTTGGCAATAATTAACAGTTTTGAGAATTCATACAAAAGAATATAAAAGGCAAAGTAAAAAGCAGATTCACAAATTTTACTAAAAAAAGTTCAGCAATGAAGAAAACTTCTGGTTATACTGTCTTACATTATACGTTTTGAATAGTGATTTTGTGGAGGGCTTTAATGTAGCTGCTAATGTTATTGACAAATTTGTAAATGCTCTTTTTACACATATAGACGTTAAAATATCGCTTTTTTACTTGAAAATGTTGAAAAGAATTTACTTTGAAGATGCTCTTATGACAATGATTAATCTACATAAGTTGTTTTGTATTGCCTACTTTTTTTATTGAAATAATTGCTTAATTCTGATGTAAATCATTGTAAGAATTATAAAATGAGTAAGATAACCCATTAAATATTTATTCTTTTATTATTGGTCTATGATTAATCAACCATTAATTATAAATTAGGTTAAAAATTAAATGAAATGGCATATTCACAATTGCATATGCATATTTCTAACATTTTTTGTATATTTATACAAAATAGATTGCATATACACGCGCATATTTTGATAATGATGGGCTGCATATATTCACTTCTCTCTTAGTAATATACACAATATGCTGGAATTTATAGACCGTTTTTTATCCCATAGTTTATGTTTTGTTTTTTTGTCTAGATGTTTTTCGTCCGGTTACATCTTATTTAAGTGTAAAATATTTAATATTTCCTTAAGTGTAGTTGTCTCTTTACCATTAATATTATTCCGCAGTTTTTTTCTCTACAAAGAATATCCTTTATGCATATTTAATTGGAAATTTTCCATGGCGACAGCGATTATTAATAAGAAGATATACATTTTTAATGAAAAGTAGAATTACTTTATGCTACTTATTTAAATATTTAAAAAAATAATAATTATTATTAATTATTACATAGCATTAATAGGCATTACAGCATTATACAAATATGTATTAAATAAGTGCACTACATTTTATGAAGGAAAGCCTATAGGCTTGTGAACTGCAATACAAAAAATTCTTTTAATACTAGCATTCCTGAGCATGACCCTGGAAAAATTATATAGCTGTTATTAACTAGGTTATGCAAATATGCATTTATCATCGACTTATACTTGGAAAAATATAGAAGCAGAAGTTTTGTGTAACAATTTAAAAGGCAGCATTGCTGCTAGCCACACTTGGTTTTGACAGACATAGTAACAGCCTTTAAAAAATGAAAATTTTTATAAAAACTCTTTTGTTTTATTTTTTATCGCCTTAGCCCATTTATAATCTATTTTTTGTAGGTAGCTATTCTCCACTATAAAACATGTAGGTTTGCTACTTTGTTTATCTAATGCTTCCAATTTGAGATGTGTAAAGCTTCAAATAACGTTTTGCCATTCGTTGGGATAGTTGATAAATAAGTACACACTAAACTCTTTTACAGTTTGTAAGATTTATCAACTATTGCCTTAACTGAGCAATGCATTTTAATTCGAGGCCGGCCCTGGTGATTGCGAAGAAAATTATTTATAAAGAGGAGCAATAAAGTGCTCGAACTCACGTATTAAATGGTTTATTGCATTAAGCGCTGACAGATTTACAGTTCGCAGTGATCTGGAATTGATAATACGGAGTAACCTACTTTCCTGACAATTTATGTTACAAATGCTTTCACTTCGCAAAATACAGGGGCAATTTGCTTCTTGAGATCAAGAGTGCGATTTGCCTGAAGCTTGGTGCTGCGCTCTTCCAGATCTAAGTGAACACGTGTTTCTTGCTAGTATTATCCTGTTGCAGCTAATTGTTGCATAAAAAACTAATAGGCCGAGGCTTACCTGCGTTCAATGGATAGGAATTGAAGAGTGCAACCCTTTCCGGCAGTGCAAACATGTGTTCTAGAACCAAACTGGGCGGAAAGTAAATTGCAGCAACTGACAATCTCGGCGTTGTCAAACAAGCGCTCCTCTTTGTCAACCCCTTATTATGCAAATCAAATGCCATTAGCCTGTTTAGCTGTCATCCGTTACAAAAGGTTGCGTATGCAGATTACTGTCTCTATTGGAAAGCTTCCTCTAATCACATTTACTTCACTATGTGTATCAAATTTTATCGGAAGTGGATAATTGATTTTTTTGTAGCTTCTGGGTGGTTACTGGTTAATAAAGATATTTGCAGCCCTTTAAAAGGTAAATAATTATAAAAATACATCAGCAGTAAGAGGATTCGATTTTTACAATTGAAAAAGATTAACTGATTTTTTTTTATGAGAATCGTTAAATAATATAGTGTCTTAATATATTTTTTGCTTAGAAAATTCTGTATTTAACTAATCTGCAGGTAATTTTTAGCAAATTAGAAACTTAATGCTACATTAATTATAAATATAAGTTTATGCATTAATTATTATTAGTAATGCTAGTATTGCTAATATTTTACATAAATTACAAGAGAACAATTTTAAGTAAAGTAGTAATTATTTAATAAAAAAATGTCCAATGCTTAGAAAAAATGCTTATCAAATTTATATTATAGACAATAATAAGCATCATACAGAAATTAAATACAAACAACACAACAAGAATAAAAGTCAATAACACAATAACAGAAGAAGTTAAAGTTCAATGTGGGATAAGACAAGGAGATAGCCTGAGCCCAATTTTATTTTGCATGGTAATGGATAAAATCATAGAAACGATCAAAGAGATGGATCTAGGCTACCGGATGGGAAACCATCGGCCCAGCGTCGAATGTTACGCAAATGATGCTGCAATAATAGCTGAATCAGAGGACAATCTACAAAGACAATTAAAGCAATTTAAAGAAGCCGCAGAGAAATATAATATGCAGATATCCATCACCAAAACGAAGTGCTTGACAATTGCCCGAGTACCAACCCGATGCAAGCTTACAATCGACAATCAGCCAATAGAATAAGTCATGTCATTCCCCTATTTGGGAACAACAATTACAGCATACGGGGATCTTAGGGAAGAAATACGCAATCAAGTGAATAAAGCAACATCCATTTCCGGATGCATGCGAGATATAGTATGGAAGAATAAAGATATGTCGACTGAGGGTAAATCTAGGATTTACAAAACATGTATCAGACCCATTCTTACTTACGCCGCCGAAACTAGGGCTGACACCTCAATAACAAAAAGGGCTTTAAGAACATGCGAAATGAAGATAATGCGATCTATATGTGGGCGAACCCTGCTAGACCACGTAAGAAATGATTAAATAAGAACAACATACCATGTTGAAGACATAGTAAAATGGACAAGGAAAAGACGAAGGATGTGCAACGAGCACATTAATCGCATGGCAGATAACAGATTGGCAAAAATAGTAAGGAATGGAAAGCCAAACACAAGAAGACCACCCGACAGACCTCTGAAATGCTGGCGGGACAGGTGGCAGTCGATATCTCAAGAAAACAGACGACAATGATACCAAAGTAACAGGTCCAGGACCTAATTAAGAAGTCGAAGAGAAGAAGAAATTTATATTAAAGCTAATTACAAAACCTCTATTGGCATTTCTTTTTTGAAAAATTCTGTAGTCTCCTGGAGAAACCATTCTTGGACAGCCTACTGCACATTAGCGTTCGACAAGAAGCAGTGCCCTTTCAATACCGATTTATTAGTAACAATGCTAATATTCGAGAGGCTTGCCATATCTCTTACTTGAATATGGCTATCTTCAAGCAAAACGTTTTCCACATACTCAACAGTGCTGCAGTTTTCACAACATAAGCTTGTTCAGGACGTGGCATGTTTTTTTAACATTTTCTGCGTTCCATTGTTTTGTCAATTTACAACCATTGTTTTTTGAATTGCAAGTTACTTCATAAACACCAGGCATATCAATCTCTCTGCAATTAAAAATTGAATTAAACGGCCTTGGTGGATGAATTTTATTGTAAAGGGCATTTTAATAATAGATATAATTCATTATAATAACAATTCACTTAAATACTACTACACTATAATAATGGTGTACATTTTGGTGTCTTACATATTCGATTTAAAAATTTTATTGTTTTTGTGACAGTTTTTGAAAAAACCAGATTCATGTTTCTCATTGCTTTAACACCAAACGCTGATTATTGTTCACCGGTTATTATGTTAAAAATGACGATAAAATTTCTGTGTCAACGTCGTTGCACGAGGCGAAAATTTTATTTTACATATGTTGTTGAATTCATACTATTTTAACATCATATACAAGGCTGTTGCGTAGCTCTAGTACAAGTGTTGCTACAAAGACATGTACAGCAAATTGAACTCTGATTTGGCTTAAGTACTATTAAAAAAAGTTTTAAAAGAAGACGATAACGTTTTATGATTCTCTTTTAATAGTAAGTTATCTTGAATAAAAGAAAATGTTTTTCTTAATTTTACAAATTATAGTAATAGAATCTGTCTTGTACATACACACACGCAACTTGAAGGTAGAACAAAGAGCCCACTTTGAGGTGTGGACTTGCTTTGCCCTCAAAAATAAAAAATTGCTATTACTGTTTTTTATTTTGAGATTATTAACTTTTTAACTTCTTATATTCATAAATTTTAGAAATATTTTTTGAAATGTTAATATTCCAATTTTCCGATATATGAAACATATCATAATGCAATAACTATTATTACACAGATTCCTTCTTGTTTCTATACTATATACAAGCTTCCTATACTATAGTGCAATTTTTTGAATCGGAACTTTACGAGATAAGATTTTAATTTTAGATTTATCTACGCTGTGTCAAACAATGGCGAATTTAATTACCCATATAAATATCCAGAAATCTAGAGGGTCTCTCGTTTTAAAACTTTTGGACATTTTTCTTCTAGCCTTAATTTACAGGGTGTCACATGCTTCGCTTTTTCCTAACTGAGAGATTTTTTCAATAATTATATCTTAACTAAATAAACGTATATTAACATAATAATCTCTTGGTCAAATGCAATTAGTTTTTCAAATTGCATCAATATTTTGTTAAAAGAATTTTCTGTTAAATGGTTTGTTATTCGAGTAAAATAGAATAAATGTTTCTTTTCATTTGAAAAATTGTAGTAATTATATCTGTCGTTTGTCCTATTTATTTTCGTGTAAAAAAAAATGACAACACTTGTACGCCACATTTTATCCCTCGTCTGAAAGACGAAGGAAGTATTATAATCACAAAAAAATCACCTTCTCAGATTTCTTTTCACGTTTCAGGGTCCCCAGATAACGAAAAACAGGTTTTCTCAATTTCGACTGTCTGTCTGTCTGTCTGTTTGTCTGTCTGTTGGCGGTATAACTCAAAAATAAGTTTTTGGAGGAAGACGATATTTTGTATAACTAATATGTATATACCGGCATGGAACTGAGAAAATTTCAAACAATATATACAGGGTGAGCACCATAAAAAAATAAAATGTTGTTAATTTTCGTTTGAACTCAGAAATAAATAAAAATAATAACATCCTCCGTTTGATATGTTCAAAAAGGAATGAAGAAATTTTTAGTGAAAGAATTATTATTGATGTAACAAAATATAATTAATTTTCCATTGCCTGATTTGGTTGAAAAGCACCTCGCTTCGCACGAAACTTAAGACATGCCCGGCGTGAAGGTTAAGCCAACTGAAACGCAACGATATGAAAAGGGCTTCGTAGGGTTACGAGAAATTGGTCAACGATTTGTTCGCAGTAGCAAGCTCCGCGGTTCAAATCTCTCCGGTAACAAATTTTTTATTTGAAAATTGATGTAATTCGCATTCAAGGGTATTCTTTTATTGTTTCCGTATTATTTGGAACGTGAAAACATATTTACACCTAGTTTTCTTTGATTTTAAAAATGATTTGGTGTCACAATGTCCACTTGAGAGGTGAGTAAAGCCTTTTACAGATTTTTTTTGTTATACTTTAAAGTAAATGAAAATCGTCAAGTCATTGCCAGCGAATAATAGTAAAGTTAGTATTTTAATAATATCAACTTAACAAGTAGCATAACAACAATAATAAATAATCTGTATCAATTTGTATCTAACGTTAAAGCAAGATTGTGGGAGGCTTACGTTTTATAGATACTGCTAATTATTAATTTTATTAATTTATTACACCACCTGGATGGCACAGTAAATAGAGTGCCAGCCTTGAAATAAGCAAGTCCTCAGTTTGAATTCGTGGATACGCGAATATTTTTTGTAGGTATCTATACTGACCCGGGTGATTTATCTACATTTCGAAATATTTTCGTTTTAATTATATTTTACAAATAGATCACCTTATAGACAATGCAAAGTCATTCTTTTCTGAAGATTGATCTACGAGATACAGTAACACAACAAAAAAATTATGTATACAAGCAACTTGGAAGTAGCATAACTTCTTATGTTCATAAATTTAAGAAATATTTTTTTCTAAGATTCCAAATTTCCGTCATAAGAAAAGTGTGGTAATTTAATAACAATATTTTATTATTAAAAAGTCTTTTTATACTGCATACAGGTTTTTTTGCTCTATATTGCAAATTCTTTCAATACCAATCACGAGTAACGATTTTAAAAATATTGCTCGACAATTCGTCAAAATGATTAAATTCAGATCAACACTACAATGTAACAAACATTGGTGAATTAAATTACCCATATTTAGTAATATACCGGATTTCTCATTTTAAACGTTTTGAACATTTTTCGGCTAACCATAATTAACGTGTCACAAATGCACTTGACTATTCTTGCTGTTAATTTAAGAATTTTTTTCAATAATTATGTTTAAACAAGATAAACGTCTAGTTTACATGGTAGTTTGTTTAGCAAATTGTGCTGTTAGTTCTGCAGATTACATCAATATTTAGTTAAGAACGATTCTGAACATACGTGACGTAGAATATTAATTAATACAATAGTTATAGAAATTGCTTTTAATTCAAATTTATATTTTACAAATTGATCGTATTATAAACCATGTCAACACTTGAAAAATTAAAATTTTGAATGAAATTTTATACAATTACACAATCATATATAAAAATCCATATTGCGTATGTTGTGATCTTCTTCCAACAAAAGTATAGCCCACATTTCTCTATATAAAAAAAGCAAGAATGTTTCTTGATATGGACAATAAAATTTGATTAGATCCTTTTATTCCATATCGAGCAATAAAAATAAAGGTACCTAGTTGCCGGTTGCTTTTTATTCGAAAAGGAAGCACAACATTATGCAAGGTTAACTACAAACATCTGGTTATAAAATCTGACCACACGTTAGAAAGATGCCTCACTAATGAATGAAATGGGACAAATACATAAATTTAGAAAGTAGTTACACAGCTTGTTTAGTGATGTTACCGAGCCATAAAATATGCTCAGGAAGTGTGTTCTGAATTTTATTTTAAAGTTACAATAAATAACCGAGGATTTTTCTGCGGTGGACGTGACTAATCCCTACTTAAATACTAATATACTGCGTGTCTTATTTATTAGGCCATACTTTCTAGCTCAAAGTGGTTAAAACATATTTTGTTTTTCGCGCGATAGCAAACAATAAAAGTGGGCACATTAATAACGCCCGTGCTAATATTAGGAGAAGCGAGTTGCTGGTAGCTTGCCAGACGTACAGCAGTCTGATCTTTAGGTCTTTTAGATATGAATTATACATTAAATTTCATTGCTTCACTTTGAGTGTAGAGGGTATTTAATTAGTATAAACTGAAAATTTTAAAAATATTAATAGACAACAGAGGTTGAAAAATGTTTGTTCTCTTCTTATTACTACTGCAAATATAGGAAATAAATAGTGTAAGTTACCATGACAACAAAATAGTTTCCGTGCCACTTAATTAAAAAATCGTTCAGTGTATCATAAAAAGTGTATAAATAAACATTGCGTAAACGTTAATGCTATTAATGTTAATAGCTCGTATTAATCATAGCAGGCTTAGGAACGTTTCCTCGTAATATTTCAAAGATAGCATCTGAGCCAGAAGACGTCGCTTTTCCAAGGAATCTCGCGCCATGGAGAAGGTCCTTTCCTGGTTAGTTCTCGCGTTGGCGAATTTTCGTTATCTTTACCGTCGTTATTAAGTTTTACTCCGAAAATTCTTGCTGGACGCTGAACACGTTATTCCAATTTGCATAATGGTCTATTAATACTGGAATCAAGTTACTCTAATAATATCAATTTGTCAGTCATTTAATTAAAATAATTCGAGCGACAGCACAAAATTGTTCCAATTTAGATACATAGATCAGGCAAAAGGAAAAAACGTATAAAGTGGTATTTCGGGTAGTTGCTATCTTCCCATCTATCCACCTCGTGGGTCCGGTCGCTATTTGTTATTTTACCAGATAAGGCATCTATAAACTCGACCTATTAGTCCCAATTGATTCGTAATTTGACTCTTCAATCAATGCTCGCCGGCTTCGCTCACCAAAGCCTGAGCACGGCCACTGACTGCTGCCGGCAACCTGTCGAAAGCCGGCAGCTTTACAGATTACAGACGGTGTAAATTTTGACAAATATATTTAGTATGGTAATACCCGAGTGCTACTTCCACGGTTGCGTTAACGGGTATAATTAAATTTGTACGCGAAACGGCGGCCTGCATAAATTAACAAACGAAATTAAATTTGAAAAAATCGACATCTCAACCTTTACTGTAATCGCTTAGATCTCGTCAAGAATACGAGATATACATCTGGTTAAACTTGAATAATACTATACAGCTTAAGACACATTGAAACTTAGATAACGTAATATACTCAAATCTTCTAGGTCCTGAGTTATCCCTAAAAACGTAGAGATTGTTGAATTGCTATAATGTCTGACGATAGAACAGTATTAGCATTAAAAAAATTATATAAAAAGGTAACATAATAAACTGATAACTCAAATACATACAATATTTGCTTTTCAGTGAGGGTGTTGGTTAATTCCAATATTTTGATATTACAGTAGTTTTAGACATGCTAAAATCTATAATGAGAGAATGTTGTTAACACAGTAATTGATATGTTGCTTACTTGCATCGGTTTTACAAGTTTTGTTTTCATAAATTACTTCTCACTTTTTGAATTCTTTTGTTGAATTACAGAATATCTATTCTTAAATACGCTATAACAGTGCAACTGAACGAAACAAAAGCGAATCAATCTCAAATTAGCAAACATGATACCACAAAAAATTCAAGCAGCCGCTTTTTTCTTAATTTCAAACACTAGGACTTTAATTTCTCATAACCTAAACCTACAAAATTCAAAACTTTTCCAAACATTCTTTAAAAGTACGACATTCATAAGAAATGCTGATATTCGTACTCGGTTATTTAAAAGAGATCTATGAAGCGGAGTTTTAAAACGCTACCGCTTCTAAATTCTGGAGAGGGTCAGGAAGTCAAAACATTGTTTAAAAATCAGCAGGCGTAACTAGTGGCTGAGGTGGATAAGCATCAAAAAAGTTTTGCATAATATTATTCAAAACAAACCGCAAAGTAAGCAAAAGATGAAGTTGCACTTATTTATACATTTTTGAAATAATTTATAGTTGTATGGCGCCACTCATTGTATAAAACAGCACTTTCTGGGACATTAATCCCAACAGTTTCTATAGTCCAAAAATGCGAGGCAGTTTTTGAACCATAATTGTTTACCGTTCTTATTCTTATGTTTTAAATAAAGACGATAATAACTTAGTAGTTAATTTAAGAATATCTATTAAAATATTTTTCTATAAAGTGTAGATTTGCTTTAAACAAATGATTTTTTTAAATATGCATATAATGCATAATTCTTCCACGTTTATAATATATTAATTTGATTCTTGAATTTCGAAGAAAAACAGTTCTTTGCGTTTTCTACGAATAAATATAAATAGTATTTTACTTAATTTGTTTCTTAAACGAGTTAACTCCCTTTTCAGCCACCTACTCGAGTGAATTAATTTTCCTCACTCTTCAATCATTTTCTATCTTCTGGGTATGGGCCTCTCTACAATTTTTCCAACTTTCTCGGTTTTGAACTATCCTAATCCAGTTTTGACCTGCTGTCCACCTCATCCGCGGTCCGCGGTCCCCTCACGCTTTTGTTTTCCCATGGTCTTAAAATGAGCACTATTCCACTCCATTTATTTTGTTCTCTCGCTACGTGTCCTACCCAGTTCCATTTTAGTGAAGTCCTTTTTAGCACTCTCTTATCCAGGTGTCCAGTTTTATGGTCTGTTAGTGTTATTCCTAAGGTTTTACTGTCGATTGATCTTTGGCTAATTCTCAATTTAGCTAACATAGATTTTGGAGGGATCCACATCTCAACTCCGTATGTTGCCACTGGTATAATTGTAGAGTTCTAATTTAAATGGCAAGGAAATATTCATTTTCAATACACCCTTACTTTTCCGTATGCTACCCTGCGCTGTTCTTTCATTTATTTCCAACTCTTCATTTGCATTCTCTGTTGTTATAGCTTGTCCTAACTATTTAAAGCTATTCACCATTTCTATATCGTTATCTCCATTTGATATAAGTTGTTCTTATTCTTTTTACACATGGTTTGTTATATATTTTGTCTTGATGCATCATTTATTTCTTTTAGAAGGTTAGTCAAATCATGTTTGTTTGGCCAAAAATAACTATATCATCAGCAAACCTCAACATTTCTCCTTTTTATATTTATATATATTTCGTTCTCCTCACATCTACTTATTCTAATTTTATATCTTTTTTTACGCAATTGCACTTGGTGTGTTGAATTGTATGTTTGTACGCCGATGGTCAATTCTAGCATTCTCTAGGGCTTGTACTAAGGTCGGGTTTCTATAGTGTGGAATGCTTTTTTATAATCCGGAGAGCCTATACATACTGGGATGTTATATTCTGACGTCTTTTCTCATTGGCTGTAGCTGATCCTTGGTGCTAAAACCTTTTCTGAAGATTGAAAAACGTCGAGATCAGTTATCAGGCGGTCTATTATGTTTTTTTTTTGAAGAGTTTATATATTTGGGGTAGGAGACCAATGGGTGTGTAGTTCTTCAGGTTCTCTACGTCACCCTTCTTATTTATAAGTATTGCAAGAGCATTGGTCCAATCTAAATGGATCTGTCGTACGACTTTTTCAATTCTTCTATTAATTCTCTACCACTATTTTTAATTACTCTTCTTCTCCAGCCGGTTCTCCTTTATTATTTTATCGTGCATATCGATGGAATTCCTTTAGAGTTCACATTAATTATATTTATTTTTCTTTCTTGCTCTTCTACGTCACATTTCCATTTTGTGCTATACGCATCTTCATATAACTGCTTTCCCTATTTTTAGGATTTTTTTAGAGTTACTTTCCCTCGTTATGGATGTCTTACTTCGAATACTTTAATTTTTCTGCTTTTCTCTTAGATCTCCTGGACTAATTTCTTATAACTTCTTTGGCCATTTTCCTTGCCGTTTTATTCATTTTGTGTTGAAGTAAAAGTTTCAAAGGTGCGAGTAAATGAGATTTATAATGGTGCCTATATATGGTAATACCATTCAGCTATACATCTCAATAATGTTTTTTTTAGATCGCTGTTTAACCAGTTCTCTATATAATATTCCTAGATGTTATTGTTATTTCGATTTATAATATTTGAACAAGGTTTAATTCGTTTACTTTTTCGGTTTAAAAAATTTCACTATTACTTAAATCAACTAGGCCTCAGAATTGTAAGTATGAAATTAAAATGGCAATAGACTATTTCTAACCTGAATTTGCTTGTAAATGCAATAAATGACATCCCCAAGTTCATACGGACCATCACAATTTAAATTTTTACTCAAAAACCATTTGCAGCCATAAATACTAAGAATCTATTATTCAGAGGAACGCTGCAGATGCAATTCTGCGGCGACAGATGTCGCTAGCTTTAATAAGTAAGTCCGTGCCGTCGATTGATTTGATTAGTTTCTGTGGTTTGTACAGTAAATTTGAAAATTGCATTTTTGTTTCTCTCCAAGATTGATTATTATTAGAAAGCAAAAGTAATTTGCAGAGGTTTCCACTGCAAATTGTAATGAGTAGTTTTACGGTACGGATGCTGTTTCAGCGACGAACATAAATTGCCCATACACACAGTAGCAATTATTCCATTAATATTAACAACAAATTATGCGTTATTTGTTTAAAATGATTCTTCTTTTAGCCACAAATATGACCAGGAATTTATTGCTACTCTAATGCTATTAATGAAAAGCAGGTAGGTAATTTATTTGGAACAAATATGATTTGACACCCATAACTAAGTGCTAAGCGACAGTTGTAGAAGGTATAAAAAACAAAACAAAATGTCCCATTAGTTACAAACATTTATTACGTACAAACCTTTTGTCACAAAAAGGCCTTATGCCTCGCTTCTCAACAATTACTCGATAACTGTGAATGCAAGCCACTTTCCAAAGGAAACCTATTGAGACGCGAGCGTGACTGATTATTGTCATTTTCAATTTGCATGTAATATAATAGAGAACCACTGCTACCAACTACCGTACAAAATGCCTCCATAAATCTATCATGAGTGATGAGTGCGCGTTCAGAAGTCGCCTTCCCCAGGGTTGCCAATAAAACATCGTGTCCGATTTAAGCATAAAGCAATTTATTCGATCTACATTTTTCGTCGTAAACCAACCTTCGCAGTGTTAGATGGCAAGCAAAGGGCATAACTGCTTTAACTAGGAAACTTTAATAACGAAACCGCGCTTCTATGGTTAAAATTGTGGTTTTTGCTTTAACAACTTCTTACGATTCTTTATTGCCGCCCTAATAGGCGGCATAAACTTATGGTTTAATTTACTTAAATGCCGACTATAAAATGAAAACTATAAAGCCCCTTATTTCATCAAACGCAACTTGCTCAACCCAAAACCGCACATTAGTTAATAGAAGGTCTAACATTTCTACTAATGAAGCATAAACTTACCGGTGTCTATAATTTTGTAATCAGTAATGATCATTAAATACAAATTATTTCTTCAAATGGGTAGCGGTAAATTAGGATCGCTTTAAGCAGAAACGCTTTCTTTCGCTGGGTTAATTATTCGTAATTATAACAACCACTATACAAGTTAATAATGAAGTTACGATTATGCACCTATCGTTCAAATTAGTCTGTTATCGTTACGTCCTCTCAGTTAAATTAGTGAATATGATCAATTATTCTAACCAAAAAGCAATAACAACAAGATAAATTAAAAAAAATAATAGTACAATTAGATAATATAGAACATTGGCACATTAGAGAAGCATGTCAGATCATTGTTTCATGTTGACCAATGCGTATGCTATGAAGAACAAAATTGTTGCCCTTTTACAGCTTCTTTTTCCCTTCTTCTTCAACCAAGGTGTAAGCGTAAACACCTGTTCTATTCCCACACTTCCATAGGTCTCCATCTTTTCTTGGGTCTTTCTATGCGTCTTCTTTCTTTTCGAACATAGTTCAATACTTCTTCAGAACAGTTGTGTTTTCCATTCTTTCTATATTCCCTCTGTCGCCTTTTTTAATTTCTAATTGCAACAATTGTGTTTTCTATTTCCAATTCTTCTTCTATCGTTGCCTAATTACAGCTCTTCATGTAACTCCTTTAGTTCGTCTTAGAAATCTCATTTCGGAGGCGTGTATCTTTGATTTGTGCTTTGAGGTAAATACGGAGTTGCCATTATTTTATAGAATCTTATTCTGATCTCTCTAGTTACACATTAATCAAGTACTCTGTAAAATGGGTCGGGTATATCTGTCGCTATCGTATATTATATTGCAGTATGTGAAGATATAAACATATTTTAAAAAAAGATTAAAAAAGGGTTTAGAAAAGTACGAGGCATGAAACTGTAAATAAAAACATACAACTAAACACAATAAATGAAGAAGCGTAGACCACATATTTTAAATAATAAATGAGGAAAAACATGGCTTTCGAAAAAGTAGATCTATCATATACGCTATCTTCGTTAGACAGAGATTTACAAGGGCTTCGCCCGAGTATGACTGCCAGATGTTATAAGCATACTGAAAGAAACGAAACTGAGACACGAATATGTTAGAACAATACAAAATCTGAACATAAATAACACCACCAAAATAAGAATGATAAATCAATTTGGAATTGCAATTCGCCAGGGTGATAGTCTTAGCCATCTCTTTTTCAATCCCATAATAGACAAAATTATAACCGTTATCAAATTAAAAGGCACTGGATTAAAATAAACAAGCGTATACCGATCAAATAAAGATAAAGAAGAAGAAAAACCCGACTATTAGATAGAAACAAACTAAAAAGTAAATATTAGATAGAACGACTAATACACGGTTAGTGACTGCGGTGACTTTTTCTATTGCTGTAAACTTTGTATGTATTAATTGACTGTACAACTGCATTCTTTCATTTATTCATGTCTCGCACAGATCTACATCGTTTAAAAATATTAGAGCACTTGTGTGTTAAAAATTTGGTTTGCCATGATAATTGTTTTTCCTATATGTAGTTATTTGGAGTGATTTGGGAAATCTAATGGCAGCTGCTGAGATAGAATTATAGTCTTCCTAAAATGAACTGACCGATTTCTATTCTGGTTACCTGGATTATCATACTTGGCAATTGCATTACCAACTGGAACAAATTGCCAAGATAAAGTTTCAAGAAAATTAATACATCATAAGCCGAGTTGAGTGTAAAATGCTTTGTACTCGCATTTGGCTAGTTCATTAGAGGTAATATATATAGCTATTTGTATTAAAATAAAAATTATCATCAAAATGGCTGAGATTATTTAAATGTCAAAGACTCTGAGGTAGGATTTTCCTACACCTAGAATTTTTGTAATTGATTGCACCGTTAAGGGTATTAGGTATTGTATAAATAAAAACAGAAGATTTTTTAGCAATTAAATTCATGATCTAATTACAAGCAAGATCAACAAATACAGTTCTAGCATTTGTGGAAAATACTTCACAGAAAGACGTTGCAGCGAGACGCACATTAAAATTAAGTCTTTTTTGGCATTTTATTCTTAAGAAACTGTTTATTAGTGCAGTAAACATACAACACAAAAATACTGAATAAAGATAATGTTGCATAAAAAGACGTAAGGTCAGGAAGACCCCACATGATCAGCTATATAACTCAAAGCCGCTCGCTAATTGAAGGGTTAATGGAAAAATACCCTTGAGAACTGTAAGCGGGGAACATATCTAACCAAATAGAAGAAAAAACACATAATTAATTTGTACTCTGTGCTTTTACAGTAGGTAATATTAAATTACATTAATAGAATAAATTCCGAGTACTGGTCACAAACATACTGCTATATGGATGCGAGTCACGGACTTTTGAGATCTGGCTGCTCGTTGACTGGCCATCTGATCATCGAGGAAGACGCTGTATAAGGGAACGAGAACTATTGCTTGGTATAAAGAAAAGAGAAACTGCCTACCTAGGCCATATCACCAGGCATCCAAGTTTGACCTTGCTAAAACTAATTATGAAAGGAAAAATAAGAGGACAGGCGAGGACAGGAAGCAAACAACACTCCTGGTTAAAAAAAATCAGAGATTGGATAGAAATGAATACGCATGGTCTATTTAGAACAGCTGAAGACAGAGGCCAATTCGCCCATATTGTTGCCAACCTCCACTGAAAAAGGCCACAAACAAGGAAAAGAGAAAGAACAAGATAAGCTAAACAGTTTAAGAAAATTATATTAATTTTTCTACATAGTCTTCTTTCAGCTCTATTCCAACACTTGTCAAGACCTTTTATTCCTTAAGTAAACTAAGAATTGTTTAAACCTTCGAAATATCCATTTACAGCTTTGACGACTTCAGTTTTCAGATTATTTTTTCCAGTCGACCATTTCCTTAAATTTGGAAACAAGAAGAAATTGGAGAGGGACCAAGTCTGACGAGTACAGTACAAGTTTGATTAATTCAAATCATAATGCACTGTAGGCATTGCAATTGCGGACGTGTGCAATGGTGCATTGTCTTGGTGGAACAAAACTGTTTTGCCAAGTTAGGTATTTTGGCTTAGATTTTTTGTTCAATCTGTCCAATAACTACGCATAATACTGGCCTGTTATTGTAATTCCTTGTTGCAAGTAGTCGATAAAAATTATTCCTCAGGTATCTCAAAGGCGGTAGCTTTCCAGTTGATGGGATTGTCTTGGCCTTCTTCACAGTTGGTTTACCGCATTCTGTCCACTGTTTTGATTTTTTTCTCCTTTTATTATTGCGCTTGAATGTGTCTAGACATTGCTGAAAAATGGTCATTCGAACTTGCTTTTGGTCGATTGTTAGCAAACGCGACACTCATCTGGCAGTGAACTTTCTCAAGTCCAAATGTTTATCGCAATTATGTGGACTTTTCTAATAGTTTCTTCATCTGTAGTTGTTTTTAGCTTCTCAGAACGTAGTGCATGACTTGTGCTTGGTCAGTCGTGTTTGTATTCAACTACCCAGTTTGTTCAACTTCGTCTAATTTCGTTTTTATTCCATTTGTCTTTCAAAAAGAAATGCTTTATCACTACACGAATCTCGTTTTTACATGATTGTTTACTATGGTCAACTGGCACGACTATACGCCATGTTTCAGTTCGTTCTAGAAACTTTCCGATTTAGTTTTGTATATTAGTAATATTAAATTACAATCTTTCTAATTGACATTACTTTTTTCATTTTCTAAACTTTTTTAAATATGTTCTTCTTTAGGTTCTTTCATCTCATAGTAGAATGGGAATTATTTAGCAAGCTTTTATTAGATAAATTTAACACGCAGGGTTTGTTCTATATTTACTTCCTTTCTTACATGTTCATGTTCGTTATGGCTTGACCTACAATCTTCTTCCACTTCTTGCGCTCTTTCAACTTCAGTGCTTACTGCATAACACAGTTCATATACATTTTAGGTACACATCTCTTGCTTATCGCTTATCGCTTTCCATTCGACAATCATTTTTATCATCTTTTTTAATTATGTACTTCTTATGTCTCCAAATTGTTTACTTTTCCAGATTTTTTTACATTTTACTATATTTTCCCTATGTTGATTTTTTTCTTAATTTATTATTACCAGATTACCTACATTATTACTAAAGAACTATATTTTCTTCATTCAATCTTCTCTATAAGCAATAGAGTTCTGAAGGCTTTGTGTGTACTTATCTTACTATTCCACTTATTTACTCACTAGAAGAGATTTGTACATACAATATACGCAATTTTAATTTTGGACTTTTTTTATTGTTCCTATGCAATTAAGTATTTGCATATTCAAAGGTGTATTTTTCTTTTTGTAGGTTACCTTCTATCTTGGCATCATTTTTTATTGATTCTCTAGTTCAAAATTGATGTGTTTTTCTCTATGTTTGTTCGTCATTACTCTGATTGGAAACATCTTCACTGCTGGGGCATCTGCCACTCCTCTTTGAGGAGAATTAAGCAATAATCGCCAAATTCTAAACAAAATCGACACGACTAAACACCAGATCTCTTATAAATAGGAAATCCACTTCTTCTAAACATTTATTCAAATAATTATAAAGATTAATTCTATAGAAATACTCATAATACACACACGGCTGTCAAAGTGCTTACCGTCAATATGCGTATCGTTTCGTATAACCTTTTTGTTTTTGGTCTTAAGTAAGTCCATAAAGCATCATCCACCAGAGGTGTATTACTGCACGCTGGTGGAATAGTAAGGTCTCGGTACTAAATAAGGTATTTACAACTGACACCCTGTGTATCGGTATCGCGTGGGCCAGCGCACGGCGGGGCGTCCAACATTGTAGTTCTAGCCGGGTGGCAGGTAAATGTTCGCACACGAAATATATCTTCATTTCTCATAATGAATGCTTTGATTTAGTGCGTCTGCCTGCGTTTTATACGATCGAGCATTTGCTCTAATAAATAATTACCAGCTTTATTTAACTTTCGCTGCGCTTAAATTAGGGTACGCGTAACGTATTGCTCTTGGTTTCACATCTTAGATTAGATGTTTTGAACGTGGGATCTATGATACGGTATTGGATTTACAAGTGACTTCCTATTGCTGTATCTTTCTAATACGTTGTGGTCTTTAGCTGCAAAGAAATCTACCTAGCTATAAAAAACAAGTAGCACGTTGGAAATTAATTTGTCATAAGTGTTTTCTAACCCTTCTAACCATTCTAATCCTAGCCATTTACGGGTACAATTTGAGTTAAGTGTGATGATGATGCAAAAGTTTTAAAGTTTTTCTGGTTTAAAGATGCCAAACTTTGGTCTGGGAAACTGATACCTCCTCTATAATCCGTGTGTTAAGTGCGGCTGACATTAAATAAGGACGAAAGTGCATATAATGTAAGTCTCAATATATTTTTTTACGTTTTTATGGATCAGTTTATAAACGATTATCAAGCTTTTGAATTCAACACCTTGCATGCAGAAAATGTCGATGGCTGTAAAACCATTCTGAATAACAATGAGGGTTTTACAATATTTCATAATAATATACGCAGTATAAACAAAAATTTTGACGAAATACAAATTTTGTTAAGTCAATTTGACTTTTGATTTGACATAGTCGCGTTATCTGGATCATGGAAGGTATTGGATCCCTCGAATTTTAAACTTGCGGGTTATAATACACTATTAGTCCAGTCGTTGAAGGTAAAAATATGCTATTACCTCAGAATTCTTTGAACCTTGACCGATTGACGTGAAATTTGGTGAGTGGTTAGGAGATGCTTCAAGGAGCAAAAGTAACATAGCGCCGATGTGCGCTTTCACCCTGAGAGTGGATGCCACCCCTTCTCGGGGGTAGAAATTGTTCACTCAAAATAACCCCGGAAATAGATAGAGGGACAAATTCTATGTAAAAAATGTTCTATATAGTTTTTTCGATAGATTGATATTTTTCGCGCTATTCGTGATTGAAGACTTAGATTTTTCGTGATAAAAATGTATGTTTTTGGACGGTTTTTCGCGAAGAAGTCGAAAACTTCGCGTTCTATCAAATAAGTTGTACTAACCAAAAATGAAGCTTAGAAAACAGGAAACAGATCGGTTTTTTAATTAATGCTCTAGGTCCAAAATAAAAGAAGTTATGGCTCGTTGAAGAAGATTTTTTTTGCAACAACTTGGTTCGAAGTAATCAATGAAGTAATTAACGAAGATCTTTGCAATCACTACAAAAAACGTTCTATAAGTTTTTCCCGAAAAATGCATCGGTTGTTCGTTAATTACTTCATTGATTACTTCGAACCAAGTTGTAAAAAAAAATCTTCTTCAACGAGCCATAACTTCTTTTATTTTGGACCTAGAGCATTCATAAAAAACCCAATCTCTTTCCTGTTTTCTAAGCTTCATTTTTGGTTATTACAACTTATTATTTGATAAAACGCGAAGTTTTCGACTTACTCTCGAAACACAGTCCAAAAACATACATTTTTATCACAAAAAATTTAAATTTTCAATCGCGAATAGCTCGAAATATATCTATCTATCGAAAAAACTGTATAGAACATTTTTTACTTAGAATTTGTCCCTCTATCCATTTGCGGGGCTATTTTGAGTGAACACATTTCCACCCCCGAGAAGAGGTGGCATCCACTCTCAGGGTAAAAGCGCACCTCGGCGCTATGTCACTTTTGCTCCTTGAGCCATCCCCTAACCACTCACCAAATTTCACGTCAATCGTCAAGGTTCAAAGAATTCGGAGCGGAAAACCTTCAACGACTGGACTATATATAATTACGGAGATATTAACCAGAATGACGGGGTTTTTGTCTTTATTAAGGACTCCTTAAATTATCACCATGAATTAATTAATATAGGTCTGATTAAGTGCTTAAGAATTAATATAAATTTGAGAAGTCAAAATTTCTTTGTAACTGTTATATATAGACCGGATTCTGTAAACGTAGATGTTTTCAATGCAAATTTACAGAAGTATTTGAAGGATTACTGTACTCATCAAGAATAAATAATTATAGGAGATATCAATATTGGTATTATGCAGGAACTGCCATATGTTTAGATTATTTAAATAATTTGTCTTGTATAAACAATTACACCCGAGTCCATGATGAATCTAAAAGCTGTTTGGATCATATATTTTTAAAAACCAAAATCGATGCCGAAAATATCACTCCTCTTATTTTAGAATCAACAAACACTCATCATTTTTCAGTTATCTTGAAAGTTACTATTTCTACAAAAATTTTACCGAAAACGAAAACGATTAAAACTAAGAAAATAAATTACAACAAATTAACTTTTAAGTGACAACAAACTTAGAAATGCTATAGATTCATGTACGGATGTTTGGAACCGGGACGTTCGATGTA